>BRDA01006327.1:124-43858 GCA_036984385.1 Crenuchus spilurus
TTTGTAAACTTCTTCTTGTCATACGAAGACTCTGGGTGTATACTACGTATATTACTTTTTTCGATCACAAAAACTATACGTAACTAGAAAAATTCTGAAAATACGACACACGAGAAAAACCGACTTTAGTGTTTTTCATGAATGGCAACTTTATATAAACTTTCACTTTACATAACGTCTAGTTACGTCGATTTTGTTTACACTACTGCTTGTGACTTCTATATGACTTCTAGTGTCAACTTCCTTGAGTCTACTTGCTCCAGAAGTCTTCCTTCAACTGTGATCTTCAGTATATCTTCAGTGTTCGTCATCACATTTGTTTTAGCTGCATTGATCTGCAATACATTTCACTTTCAAATATATTTCAACGGTAAGTACTTTTTGTGATTTCAGCCAAAAAGAGCACACAGCATAAAAGTCTTAAAAAGATCAATGCATATCAAAAACACTAGCTTTTTTCATTATATGCATCATATGTGGGTCTCAGAAGCATACTGTTCTTCTTCAAATGTTTTTTTTATTTCCAGTCAATGTTCTATGTTGTAGTGTCAAACATTAGGCACAGAAAACAAAAACAATCCACATTTGAGAGCTAAAAACATAGGCAGCCCATTCAAAACTTGGCTTTCCATCTTTGAGGCACAAATAATTTGGCAGAGGAGGGCTGTGGCATGAACATGTCTTAAGTCTGAGTTGTACTGGTGCACTGGTATCTGCCTCCCTTCCCCACTGGGTGGGCAGTGCTGGAAGATGTGGCTTTGTGATTTATTGCCCTTCTTTCCCACTGAGTCAGCAGGGCAAACCACACTGTGACCTATATCAGCTATAAAGTGAAATCCACACTAACATTGATGGGAATACAAGTAGGCCAAGACTGAATAAGTGTACTCATCTTGACTCATATAGCCAGTGTTTTTGTTTTTAAACTTGCTCACTACAGTCAGCATAGCATCAGACATTCAAAACATGAATACAGCTACCCAAGTCAGAGTTAAACTGCAAAAAAATGCACTTACGCAATGAAGGTTTTGTTATTATAATATAAAGTTACTGTGGTATGTGTCTTTCTGTCATTCGGTTCTTTTCATCCAACAATAACTCCTGTTTAGCTGCTTTTCCCTCAAAGCCAATGGCATACTTTACTGCTAAACCACAGTGCAGTGGTCATTTGAAGTGGGTAAATGAAGTACAAACATTTCATGTGAGTCCACTGGCCATGGCCATAATCTTTTCTCCTTAAAGACGTAAGTCCTGGCATTGCACAGCTCTTTTGAGGTACCAAAATCAGCATTTGGTTGGCCTGCTAAGGCCCTTCAGCCCACAGTCCACCTCAGAGACTCCACGACACTTAGAAAGACTCATTTCCCTGATTCTTTTACAGGAAGACTATGACTCATCCATAGAGGAACATTTTCCACACCATTCACCCACAGTTTATATGCTGACTACAATGCATGTATTGTCTACTCATTGCACCTGCCAGTTTTGGCATGTACAGTAGTTGTACCATTTTGTATGGTTCATTACATTCACTTTTCACTTTTCTTGGGAAAAGAAACATATAGGTATCTTTTCACAAATTACGTCTTTAAATAGTAAATGTGTGAAAGTCAGGACAAAGTGAGTAAATTTCTTACAACTTAAATATTAAATAACTGCAGAATCTGGTACAGTTGAGTTCCCAGTGATGGTCCAGTATCTTCTTTTCTGGTTATGAAGGGGCAAATTTGAAATTTAAATACTATTTATAAAGACTAAAAATCTGATAATCTATTAGTTGCTTAATAATTCACAACAATGGAAATTTTGACCAGGGGTGCCCAAACTTTTGCATCACACTGTAGATATTGTGTAGTATTATCTTGAATATAAACCTGATAATAAGAAGAAAAACATGACTGTGTTGGCTAATGAACAGCTCCTGTTTATTTACTTTTTTTGAAATCTCAGTGATAATAGCCTCATTATGTGTAACCGATTGCTTTTACCCCAGTGTACTATTAAGAAAGCAATTTACACCATATTTTTTCACATTATTATGACCAAACAGTGATGCATTCCGGGGAGTAATTACAGGGAAAATGCTATCTAAGTTTTGACTGTTGTTTCTTCACCAGAATGTGGTTTATGCCATAGATAATGAACATTTAGTACCACTTTAAGGCTCTTACATTCATATACTGGATACCAACATCCTTCACGAGGTACCCTGTTATCATGCACTCTTGGACATGTATCAAATTACATCCTTTATCCATGATAATGGTTTTACACTCTGCTACAACTGACTGGTGTCCTCACTTTATTTATACATGCAGCAAAACCTGTCATGTAGCATTTGTGACGTCCCAGGCCAAGTTTATTACAAACCAAGGGTAGTCATAACATTCTGACTTGACCATGTATTATGACAGCAGGAAAGATCATTTTAGCATCTGAAAGATGAAGATGCCAGAAAAGATCTTCAAATATAATCATTTGTCCTTACAAACAAAGACCAGAATTGTCCAGATGGTTCTTTATGGGTGTGAAAGCTGGAAAATACGAAGGCAGGACAGAAAGAATAAAGATGCCTCTGAACTTTGGTCAGACCCAGACAAAGACAACAAACAAACAGATCATTGACCAAATCAATCCTCACCTCTCACTCAAAGCTCACTGGAAAACTAAACTGAAGCTCTCTTATTTTGGACTCATTTTCAGAATGAACTGGAAAAGACATTTATGCTTGGATCAGTTTAAAGTAAAGGATAATGGCCAGCAACAAGATGGATGAATGTAATCAGAGGAATCATGAACAACCTATTAGGATGTCTAAAGACCCAAACAGAATACAGGAGATTCTGGAGGAACACTTTTCAGGTCTCCAGGTGTCAGAATCATCTTAGCATCACTTAATAACCGCAGTACATAAATGGTCCTTTGTGTGTAACTCAACTTGAGTTGATGGACAACAGTTTCAAATGTCAGTACTGTAATTAGTGTCAGTGTTAGGGTAATGTGCCAGTATGACAGTGACAGTATGATTCTTTTATGCTGTATGGAAGAAATATACATTATATTACAGAATACAGAAACTAAATGATAAAGATATCCTGTGGTGCTGATGAGAGAACTGCAACCTCACTCTAACTTGATTTTCATTCATGTGAGTTTCAGCATCACTGTAATCAAGCAAAACTGACTGTTATATTGTTCAGATATCAACTTTAAAATGATGCTTCATGCTGTGACTGAATTCCTTTGCACTTTGCAGCTGGGACAACTTGTTTACATTTCATAAAGCAATGCAAAATAAAGTCAATTATTGAGTAATTGTGGTTTTGTCTGTTTACATCTTCACCATGCACCATGGTGGCTTGGAGATTCGCCTCTCAGCACTGAGCTCTTGGGTTCAAGTCCCCATTGGGGTGGAGTTTCCGTGCCATCCCTGTATCTGTGTGGGTTTCCTCCCACAGTCCTAAAACATGGAGATCAGGTAAATTGGCTATTCTAAAATTACACTGGTGTGTGTGAGTGAATGAATGTGCATCTGCCCAGATGTGGTTGGCACTGTGTCCTGGGTGATCCCCCTAGTGCTTTATACAGTCCTCGATGTGGACGGTCACTTCTGGTTGAGAGTACACTGTGCAATTGGCTGCTTCTGCGGGTGGTTGAGTTGTAAGTGTGTAAATGGGTTGTGCTCATTTTAAAGCATCCTTGGGTTTGAGAAAGGCACTGTATAAGTGTAACGTTCATTTATTCATTCATGTGTCCTTTAGTCTGCATGTCTCTGTTTATTTTCATTTCCCAGCCTATCCTCTGCTCTAGTCACTCCCTGTTGATTATTGTTCACACCTGTGTCTTGTCTTCCAGCCGTGCATTGTCATTTACACTCTAATTACCAAGAGTATATGTTCTCCCTTCATTTGCCCAGTTTGGTCCAATATTGGCTGTAAATTGTCGTAACACGTCTCTAGTGATATTTCACTTCACATTTGGAGAAAAATGCTTGCATATGCATCTAACCTCACTTCCTCCTCCAACCCTCACAGTAAGAAAATTACTTTTCCCAAGAAGTAATAAGTCATCCCATTACAATTTTAGTAAAGGAAGTAATAATGTGGAATATATTCTTTTTACGGCAACAACCTCAAAACTGGCTGCTATAGAAAGTAGCTCTTTGTATTGATTTTTAAATATGTTAGTGGGTATTCATGCATTATGAAGTGTTGTAAGTCATTTCAGCACCATATTGTATCAGTGACTCCATTCCAAACTTTAGGTATCCTGTTCCTTTCTCTTAGACAGTGCAGTGTATGACTTTTGCTGTGCACTTTTTTTTCCACTATATATTTTTTTCACAGATTCTATCTTTGAAATACACACTTTTGAAATACAGTTCTCCTTCTGGCCTTAAGTTTTGGCACCTATTAAACAGCTGTGAAAACAATCTTTTTAACATGTATTTCACAATCTGCAGACATAAAATATTTTTTGGACCCCTCTGTGTGCGTATTTGTGTGTTTACGTGTGCCAACAGTCTATCTAGAAGTTGAGCAGACAGACAGATGAAGGCGATAAGCCTCCTCCAGCAAGTCTTGCAGGTCAAAGTCCACGTGTGCCTGAGAGCTAAGGTCTTTCAAAGAAAAACAACCCCAAGGCAGAAAATAAAAATTAATCAGCAAGATATTATGCAATACATTTTGCTATTATTATTATTATTATTATTATTATTACTATTATTATTATTATTATTATTATTATTATTATTAGACATTTCATAATATTTGTTGTAATATGATTTAAATAATAATATTCCATTTACCCTTATTTTAGTGTGATATGAGCAAGTCTTTGTCAATCACCAACAAGGTATTTATATACTTATGAATGTATATTGTACTAAAATACTTACCCATGTGTGTGGAGCTGGAGAGTGGTCGACAGTAGTGCCCCTGGTGACTTAAAGAGTCAATGACATTTTAATCCACTTTTATGCCAAGCAGAGGATCCATGTGAGGTATAAAAGGAGGGGTGTTCTGAAGCTATGAAGTATGTGTAGAAAAGGAAAAAAATGTTAAAAAAGTTAGTACAGTGGTAACCCTAGGCTGGCGGCTAAGGAGGAGAGGAGGACGGTCGTACGTGTATGGCATGGTTACACTTATCATATGAAAAGTAAAAGTAAAATTTATCTAACTTTCTTGTTCACTACTTTTTGCTTTCTTTGCGTCGCTGTCACTAGCACTTTCACTGGACAGCAGTCAAAGGTAATGACTGACCTCTTCTTCTACGCTAGCAGCTAGGGGATGCTATGACCGCTGCGTCCCTAGTGGTTGGCGTACTTGAACTAATTTAGGCTACTCATTACTTTGAATTTTACTCGTTACCTGGAACAAAAATATTCTGAGATCTCGACTCGTTACCTGGAATACTTGTTAGTCGGGATTCTCGTAAGTAGGGTTACCACTGTATATTAAAACAGCTGTTAATTGAAATAAAAAAGAGCATATGCACAGAACAACTTACCAGTAGTAGAAAAATAAAAATGCTAGAAATAATCATTTATTAGACCTGAGTTAACCCTATGCTCATTTGGTTTATTCCAAGGCGGAGTTAGAAGGGTACAAAAGGCCTATGGGAAGTGCTAGAGGGGTGTGTACTGCAGAGTAAAGATGGGCTGCATTACTGAAGTTCAGATGCTATTCTATTCTCGCGGTTGAATAGCCAAAAACTCTTACCTTTATATTGACCTATACCATATTTTAATTTTGTACATTTGTATTCATCTTAACTTTTGTGCCTTTTGGAATTCACTTTAAATAAAGACACCGGAAGATATATTTTTGCATCAAGTACTTTATTGGAACAGATCCAATTCTAAAACTGACCGATGGTCTTATATGTCAACTTCCAAAAAGAGGATTCAGAAGGGCGATGTCACATCTAGTTATTGAGATTCATGCTGATATATCATACAGCGCATTTAGAGATTTAAATATCAAAACATCAAGCATTGGCATAAAAAATGTGGAAAGCATTGATAATAAATCTGCAAGATAATTGCCATCTACGGTTGCTGGGAATGTGGCCATGTTTGACTACTAAGGTACTTTATAATCAGTAGAAATGAAGAAGTATTATAGAAATCAGTGATAATTCAGCTTTTATTCTCAGAATCTAGGCTTGATTTTAAATTTTGAGTTATACTAATGCAGATTATTGCAAATCCCCTATGCTAAACCAATCAATCCCAAATAAGGAATATCTTCAGACCATATAAAAACCAAATCCACAGAAAAACTACACTGTACGTAAAAGAAAGGTCATTCCTTTTGTGGAATATCCTCAATGCTTTGATCTTCACATGTATGCATGGTGTGTACAAAGACCCTGAAAGACCTGATCCCCTGAGCTCTAGACGTTCTTCATTCAAAGTGAATACTTCTAGCAAAATGTTCAAGTCCTAATGAATTGTATAAATCCCTGTTTCACTGCATGTTTATATGTTTCTAAGAACAATGTAGATCTGCCAATTGTTGGGATGGAGAGCCAATTGCAGGCTCAAGGAACAATACCCTCATGTCATTTAAACTGACCAATACAAGCTTTTACATTTGCTTGGGGATTTATCACTTACTGTAAATCCAAGTATTGTGCTGTGCTTAAAAAAGGACTTGTTTTAGTATAGAAGTTTTTTGTGCTCTCTCAGGCTGTGGACATGGAGATAACATTAATGAGCATAGGTTCTATGTGCCAGATGACCTTTTTGGTGGGTGTGCCTGGCCATGTTAGCCATGTGCTAATGCTCAGAGCGACTGTTAAATGAGGGATTTCCTCTCAGGTCAGTATGCTTGGCGATGGGCCTGCAACGAGGAGCCCAGCAGGACATGGAATGGTAACACGAGTAATGGCTTTGGACTGCAGCCTCGCAGCCAGCCACACTGCTTTCACTGGTCACTTAGAGTGAAGGTCAGAGTCTGGCAGCCAGAGTGAAAAAAGCATCTGAAGAGTTGGGTCTTAGATCTGTTTCGCTAATGGAGGAGAACATAAACCTAGCTGAGGAGCAGCGGTAATGGAGCTCCGCAGTGGGAATGTAAAAATGGAGAAAGGACTTGAAGTGAATATGTGATAATGGTTTTATCATTTATTCGCAAACTTTTGCAAATGCAGTATTGCCATGCTAGCATAACTTAACGTAGCTTGGCATTCATTTACTGCTCGATAAATCACTGCCCACACGGTTGTGCACTTTCAAACAATGGGATGGAAAAATGGACGTACAGCTGGATAGTTCTTACACAGATGTGGTTTCCCTCCTCTTTCACCGGATCATCTTGGTGACCTTCTCTTCCTCATCTCCATCAGTGTTTTACTCCAACACAAAGGTGAACCACTGGACACGGCACTGAGTTCCAGCAAGACCACTTGACGAAGAGGGCCGGAAATGAGTAGGGGATTAAAAGCCCACGTAAATGTCCCGTGTCCCCTGTCTGTAGTGTGCTGCAGCTGGATCCTCTAACTCACTGGGGAGAGGGGCTAGAGATGGGGGTAAGAAGACTAGGATGTCCAGCAGACTTTATTAGAGTCCTCATCTCCACAGGGAACATCCTCACAGACCTCAAATGCTCTCAGATAGAGAAAGAGAGTAAATAATATAAGCTCTCAGGAGCTCTCCACTGCTAACTGCTTTTCTCCATGGACTGAATTAAAACTGTACAAAATCTGAATATTTAATGGCTTGTAATGCTTATTGATTGAACATCAGTTGGACTGGCTTTATTCTCTTCATAACTCATGGCCTTAGAATGAAATAGCCAAAACCAGAGGTCTGTATCCACAAACTCAACATATAAGGTTCTTATAAGGAAAGGTGACAGAAAGGTTCTTTGGAGTGTTGCTATGGACGTCCCATTTTGGTTCATCAGAACCTTTCAATGGATGCTTCTCTAAACAACATTTTTTGGTAAATAATATGTTAAGTTGAACTTGTTCATAATCTCAAATAAATGTTCATAAATGGTTATTGGTTTGGTTATAAGGTTCCAGGGCAAATCTGTTGTTGGTGCTGAAACATTTACATGGAGGTTCCTTAAAAATGTGAAAATGGAACTGGAAGTGCCTTGATCACTCCACTCCACAGTGTAAATATAAGAATTGGCACCTTCATTGTTAAACTAAGGCCATATCAGAATACATGTATTATGACCACTCTTGTTTTAGAATTAACTCAGCCTGGGACATCACAGGTGCCACATGTCAGTTGTAGCAGAGTGCAAAATGATTGTCATGGGCAAAGGATGTGATTTTACTGATGTCCAAAAGGGCATGATAATAGGGCAAAGAGTAGTAGCATCTTGGAAACTGCTAACTTCTTTGATGTTTTAGAGTAGTGATGATGTATCAAGAATGGACCTCTGATACATTTCGTGCCTCCCAATGGCATAACAGTGCCCTAAAAGCCATTGACAACTCTGGTGAGTGGTACACAGTAATCTGTGCATCACAGTAGACCAGTTAACCTCTATAATGAACATAATCCATGTCACAATGTCTTGTTAGTGTCATCCAAGCAAAGGGTGTTTATTCCCACCATTAGGTAGTTGATCATAATATTCTGATTATCATTTGCTCTTTTCTTTGCTCTTTCACAATAACTGTTGTGTTACTACCATAAATAAAAAACTGTTAAACTGTTAAAATACATAAACATAAATAACTGTTATTTCACAATAACTGTACTGTTCTATCTGTGAGTTCTTACTTCAAATGCTGTAGAAAATAAACTCGCTGTGGCCTTGTGTGTAGATAGGTCACAATGTTCCCATCACTAACTTGGATTCTGTGCTTTAAAATGTGAGTGTGATAAGCCCGCAAGGGAGGCAATTTTCTAAGAATCTTGCTAAATATCTCATACTGTATACGGTCAACAAATGTCATAATGACACTTATCCCAAACTCATTGTCAGCTGATCATTATCATCATTTGCGTTTTTGGGTCTTGCAGCAATTATAGCCATTAGTTACACAGTGAATGGAAAAAAACAAGTCATTTGTCATCATAATTGTTCTTGCTGCAATATCCAATGTATACTTCTACCACTACTCTTTTCAGATACTGCAAATTCAGTTTATCCAAGAGGTCCCATCTTTGCATTAGTTTTCTGTTTTTTCTTTCATTTTTTTTCTGAATGTACTGTATGAGTGATTACATTCGCCAGGATCTATATGAAGAACAGATGGATGATGGTTTTCTAGTCATGTCTAGTGATGTGTGATGGCCTATGAAGGGAAAAAGCTCAGAAACAGACAACTTCTCCAGTCAGATTGAGGGAGTCTTGTTAAATGATTTAAGTAAAAGGGGAACTCACAATAAGCCTGAGAATTCAGAGATAACAGCAGATGTCTTCCACAAGGTTCCTGTTTTCTGTGGAAACTGATATACAGGTGCCAGAAAGTGTGAGCTCAGCAGGATATAGGATGCACAAAAATGTAGCTTTGAGGTCATTCTCCATCTTTCTGCTTGGTGAAATTATCAGATGTATTGGACAAAAACAGACAAAATATATTTTTACTTTTAATATACTTTTCAACAGTTTAGTTCCCCATAACAGTGAGTCTTCATGCATCCATCAGTATGCCCAGAATTAACACTGGATTCACAAAGGCTGCCGCCTGTCATGGAAACTGCACATTGCACCACCTATTAACTGCACGTGTAAGGTGCACGTGTTTATAATGATGAAGCTGTCAAAAAGCTATAGATTAAATTAGAAGTATACTGCATATATGTGGATACCCTTTAAAAAATATTTATCAATTTTTCTGCAATCCTCTCATGTATACTGCATATATGTGCATTGTATATTGTTTGTTTATTGTTTGTAGTTATATGTAGATTACTTGTACTTCAGACTAAAGAGTGTCACCAATGGTTGGAAACAAATTCCTTGTGTGTGTCAACATTATTGGCAAATAAATGGGATTCTGATTCTGATGTTCTGCCAGATCCTCCTTAAAATGCATTTTTATGATGAAGAAAAAGTAAACGGGGCCACAAGAAAATTAAAATACAATTCCATTAACACATGTTTATGTTAAAGAAAGCTACCATATATGAAATGCAACACTTTTTTTACAACAGTGACAGTACATACACATATCATATCATATAGTCATATCAGACTGTGGTGTCAAATTCCAGTCTTGTAGGCCCGGATTCCTGTACAGTTTGGTGCTCTTCCTGATCAAACACCCCTGATTCAGCTTAGCAGGTAATTACCAGGTGTCAGAGCAGAGAAATCACTAAACTGTGCTTGACACCAACCCTCCAGGACTGGAGTTTGACACCCCTGTATTAGACTATCATGACCACCATTGGTTTGCAATTAACTCCGTCCAGGAAGTCACAGATGCCACAAGGTTTGCAGTATGTATAAATAAGTGTGCATATCAGTCAAATGATCATCATGGGTAAAGGATGTTATTTGACTGATATCCAAAAAAGCATGATAATCGGGTAACAGGAGAAGCATAGTGGTGCTAGAATCTTGGAAACCACTAACTTTGTGGGATGTTCTAGAGTCAACATAGTGAAGGTGTACTGAGAATGAACTACATTGAGTGCCTCCCAACAGAATAACAGTGGTGTCCCATGGCCCATTGGTGGCAGAGGGGAACAATGACTCCAACAAGTGGTACAGAGTAATT
Source organism: Crenuchus spilurus (assembly GCA_036984385.1). Lineage (NCBI taxonomy): Eukaryota > Metazoa > Chordata > Actinopteri > Characiformes > Crenuchidae > Crenuchus > Crenuchus spilurus. The sequence continues at coordinate 10,814 of BRDA01006327.1, forward strand.
GGTGCAATTCAGGCACCACAGTGGACCAGTTAACCTCCATAATGAACACAGAAGCAATAAGGAAAGTGACAGTGATCACCATTAAGCATACACTCTGAGCAAGGGGGGTTATTCCTACTATAACTTAGGTGGTCATAATATTATGATATAACTGTGTTCATTTTTGGTGTTGTACTAATTCTACAGTTACAATTCGTCTTGCTGATCCATGCATTCGGCTAAATAAATCTATATAACTTTGTACACAATAGCCTATGTTTAAAGGTTTTGAAAGTTGGTCACATTGCTGACCTTGGTTAAATGAACTTGGCAGGTGTACTTTAGTGACCTGTTTTCTAATTATTTGTGTCATTAAGCCTGTCATGATTAGCATACCTCTTTAGCATAGCATACAGTGGGGAAAAAAGTATTTGGTCAGCCACTGATTGCGCAAGTTCTCCTACTTAGAAACACAAGAGAGATCTGCAATTTTCATCATAGGTACACTTCAACTATGAGAGACAAATGAGAGAAAAAATCACATTGTAGGATTTTTAAATAATTTATTTGTAAATTATGGTGGAAAATAAGTATTTGGTCAATAAACAACCAGTGAGAATTCTGGCTTTTACAGACCTGTTAGTTCTTCTTTAAGAAGCCCTCCTATTCTGCACTAATTACTTGTATTAATTGCACCTGTTTGAACTTGTTATGTCTATAAAAGGCAACTGTCCACACTCTCAATCAATCACACTCCAAAGAGCTTTCTAAGGACAACAGGGATAAAATTTTAGACCTGCACAAGGCTGGGATGGGCTACAGGACAATAGGCAACCATCTTGGTTAGAAGGCAACAACTGTTGGCACAATTATTAGAAACTGGAAGAAACACAACTGTCTAGGGCTCCATGCAAGATCTCACTTCATGGGGTAAGGATGATTCTGAGAAAGGTCAGGAGTCAGCTAGAGGTCTGCGCAGGACTGATTTGTTAGTCCCGCTCCTGCATGTTTTCGTCCCGCTCTTGCTTAAAGAGCAGAGCTTAAAACTTACATATTGTGCTGGTAGAGAAAAGGTAACTTTTAAAAAAGGTAACACTTTGCAAAAAAAACCAGATACATATATAACATTCTCTGAGCTGCTGATGAGATCAGTGCTACTGCACATCTCACAGACGGTAAGTTACTCACATAAACAAATTAATCACATCTACCAACAAAGGGTGAAGACTACATTAATAAAACAATAAGCCAGCACAACACAACTGCATAAAATAACCGATATGAACAATTCATAACTGTTTTACAACCGTGTACAACCTGCAAATGCTTCTGGGTGATGACGTCACCCTCAACATGACCAATCAAATCTCATTTTTAAAATCATGGCCTAATGAATTATTATTAGTGCAGAGAGAGCCTGTCTCTCTCTTTCTTTGTGTGTGTGTGTGTGTGTGTGTGTGTGTGTGTGTGTGTGTGTGTGGGCGAGGGAGACTGGATGTCTGTTCACGTGACGCTCCGCCAGTGTTTTGACCTCCTCACTGACTATTTAGTTGTATGATTCTCATCATTTTCTAGACTATTTATTAATTTGCGGGATTTTTCGACATCTACGTCTCATCCCACTCCCACAACGACCAGACTAACTGAACGCCCACTCCCGCCAAAGGCAATTAATTGTGGTCCCGCACCGCAAGGTATTGTAACGGGTCCCGCAGGTCCCGCGGGAGTCCCGCGGTAATGCAGGCCTCTAGAATCAGCCCCAAACTATACAGGAGGACTTGATCAATGACCTGAAGAGAGCTGGGACCACAGTCTCAAAGAGAACCATTAGTAACACACTATGCCATCATTGTTCAAAATCATGCAGGGCATTTAAGGTCCCCCTGCTCATGCCAGCACATGTTCAGGCCCATTTCAAGTTTGCCAATGACCAGAGAAGGCATGGGAGAAGGTCATGTGGTCAGATGAGACCAAAATAGAGCTTTTTGGTAATCAAGTCCACTTGTCATGTTTGGAGGAAAAAGAATGCTGTTATATCCCAAGAACACCATACCTACTGTTAAGTATGGGGGTGGAAACATCATGCTTTGGGGCTGTTTTTCTGCAAAGAGGACAGCACGACTGATCCGTGTTAAGGGAAGAATGAACAGGGCCATGTATTGAGAGACTGTAAGCCAAAACCTCCTTCCATCTGTAAGAGCATTGAACATGAAACATGGCTGGGCCTTCCTGCATGAAAATTATCCCAAGGAGTGGTTTTGTAAAGGTCCTGGAGTGGCCTAGACAATTGTGGAGGGAGCTGAAAGTTTGTGTTGCCCAGCAACAGCCCCAAAACATCACTGCTGTAGAGGAGATTTGCATGGAGTAATGAGCCAAAATACAAGCTACAGTGTGTGTAAACCCGGTGAAGACTTACAGGAAACATTTAACCTCTGTCATCGCCATATTACAAAGTACTACGCTTAACTTTTGTTATTGACAAATACTTATTTTCCAGCATAATTTACAAATAAATAGTTTAAACATCCTACAATATAATTTCCTGGATTTTTTTCTCATTTGTCTCTCATAGTTGAAGTGTACCTATGATGAAAATTACAGACCTCTCTCATCTTTCTAAGTAGAAGAACTTGCACAATCAGTGGCTGACCAAATACTTTTTTCCCAACTGTAATCACCTGCTCACAATTGTTTACAAAATCACAATTATTTAAACAGCACAATGATTTCATGTTTATGCATTTCATCAGTTATGTTAATATAAATAAATATAAATAACATAAAGCAGAATAAAAAAAACAGATTATAAAAACAATTGTTGTAAAGGTCGGTGTTATTAAAGATTTAGAAGGCAGCTGGGATTTTTTTTTTTTTGTTTGACTTATTTTTGCAGTCAGTTTGGAGTATTGACATTCTCCATTCAGTTTATCAGTTGATTTGCCTGCTTTAGGTTTGTCCTTTAAAGGCACAGTATATAATATTTTGGGTTATCTTTTATCAGAATTTAAGATAATCACTAATAAATATGATTAAAAACACATCTAATCATTATAAACTAAGAAGTCGTTTGATTATTTTATCTTAGAATAAGCTGTTTATATCTAGATTGGTCGGGGGTCGAACATGGACTGAGGCCACCATGTTGCATCGAAAAGTAGTTCGAAAAGGACAAACAGGCTAGTGAACTGAAACTGTTTGTGTTAAAATGACGAATTGGCCACTCAAATTCGATGGCGCTGTAGTTTTGTTTTGCCGTTGGCTGACATAAAACAGGAGAAGAAGAAGAAATACACACATACCTCAATAAGAAAAAATACACATATACCTCAATAAGAAGAAATACACGGAGGAGAAGCATGAATAAAGGTTTTTTGACAAGGCTGAAGTTGGTTACTTATTTGCAGTTCCTTATTTGTCTGGTTCCTTATTCCCAGTTACTTATTTGCCAATAAGGTTGAATAAGGTTCCTTATTCACGGCAAGACTGACGGTAAATTAAAGGGGATGTTCATGTCGTGTGTTTGCTGTGCACTTTTTTTTTTACATACATAGAAAAACGAATGATGTTGCCATCAGTTTTTTTTCCATGTAACGTTGTGGAAAAATCTAATAAAATATTTTATAAATGAAATTTTATTCTGTTAATTCATTATATTTATTTATTAAAAAGTTTTAAGTCTACATTTCAACTGTCAGGATTTTTTTTTTACTTTGGCTCCTGTACCTCAAAATTAAGAGATTGCATAACCAATACACGCAAGAGAATCAGAGGAAGAAACAAAAAGTTTTTTTATTTAAATCACAATCACTGGGGAATTTGTTTTGTTCTTAAATGAATTGCTTTGTTCTGAAATTTGTTTTGTTCAATAAATGTTCTCTGCACATGAAAATATCCTGTTGATTGAGGAGGATACTGACACAATTCTCAACATGAAACCTTTAGATAAAATACTGCACACACAAGTAAATAAAAATAATGTGATATTTTACAGGTATACTGAGGGCATTATTAATGTTGGACTAGAAACATGAAAACCCCATCATGTACAAGTCTCTCTGTCAAAGGAAAGCCTGGTTTTGATTTGACCCAAGATCATTTTATATCTCAATATCACGTGGCAAATTTCACAATGGGCAATTGAACACATGATCAAATCAAAGTTGAAATTCCACATGAATTCTGGTGGCTTTATTCATCTTAGGCCAGGCAAATACGACATTAGCAACACAGAAAAGACCCAGTACTGTATGGACAACCACCAATTAGCCTGGCCCAAGATCATTTTATACTAACTAACTTTCAACATGTCACATTGAGTAATTGTGCACAATGGCAAATTGATGAAATAATAATTTCCAAATTAATTCTGGTGAATTTATTCATCTTGGGCCAGAAAAATAAGACATTAGCAACACAGAACAGACCCAGTACTGTAAGTAAAATCAACAATTAGTCTGGCCCAAGATCTTTTTTGACTTTAAGACTAACTTTCAACATGTCACATTGAGCAATTGTGCACAACCACAAATTGATCATATTGTGAAATTCCAAATCAATTATGGGAGCTTTATTTATCTTGGGCCAGACAAATAAGACATTAGCAACACAGAACATACCTAGTACTGTAAGGACAACCAACAATTAGCCTGGCCCAAAATCATTTTATACTTTAAGACTAACTTTCAAAGACTGTGTTTGGAGGGGGGGCTGTGGAAATAGTTTTCAGTTGGTTGCAAGATGGAAACTAAACCACTAGATGTCACTGGAAACTACATACTGTGCACATACATACAGACTGTGCAACACTAGACAAATGAGAGCAATAAATAATTAATCAAAATTGTTATATTGATATGGCAATTAATTGTCAGCTAAACTTTCAGAATCATGACAAAACTATGTGTGATCCTAACACTATTTGCTGTACCCTCCCTCAAATGCATGTTTATGTAAGAGTATAGTGTATATTGCAATTTTCATGCCTGTGATCCATAAACTCTCCATACACCAGTTTTGTACATAATGCATAGGCAGCTTAGTATGAGGGTGAATCAAAAAACATCTGCACTTTAGTTATATTAAAACTTCTGTTAGAGGGGGCCCTGAGTGACTCAGCAGGGTGCTGACACAATAACGAAAGGATTGTGAATTTGAATCTCAGTCATGCTGTTTGCCATCAACAGCCGGGGCCAAAGAGAGCAAAAATTGGGCGTGCTCTCTCTGGGCGGGTAGATGGTGCTCTTTCTCCTTATCACTTTCTCGTTGCAATGTCCGCTGGCTCAGGCGTCTACTAATACCTCCATTCAGAGCTGGGAATTCTGCGCTTTCCTCCAAGCGTGTTAGACTCCCCAGTGACGGTGTATCAGTGGTAGTTTCAAAAAGAGGTGGTGGCTGCTTCACACGCAACAGAGGAGGCTTGTGCTTGACCTCCTAGAGTCAGGAACATTGCAAAAGTCATGGGGAGAGTCCTAATGGGGGGGATGGGCTAACTGGCTACTACTACATTGGGAAAGGGATAAAAATTGGCAAAAATGTATATAAAAACAAAAAAACACGTCTTATCAGTACTTTCTGTACTAAGTAGCTGTCTCCATATTAACTGCTGTGTAAGTTTGAACATGTTACGTCAGTTCATTTATTACTGCAGTGCAACAAAAAATGCCCACCACATTTTTAATTTGCAAGAATGAGGAGCAGTGTGCAGTGATTTGATTGGTCACCTGCAAACAGGTGTCAACCAATACTGTAAGGAAGGTGAAAATTTCTTAAAAAGAATCATTATTGTTGACAAGACGTCACTACAAGCCTGAGAGTAAACAGCATAGTATGAAATTAAAACATCCTCAATCACCAACCAAGAAAAAGTTCAAAAGTCAAACATCAACTGGAACAACAGTTTCCTGGATCCCCTGAAATAAGCCATAAGAGGACAGAGATTAATATCTGAAGTTGAGGTGAAGACATCTGTGCATTTGTTTCTCACAGCTCAGCCAGGAACATTGGAATATGAAAGCTTGTTAATGGATAAAGTGTACACAGTAAATCTGCCAGTGTTAAATCAACACTGAGTTAAATTAACACTGCGAGTGTCAAAATGTAACACTCTCAGTGTTAATTTAACTCTAATAGTGTTGATTTAACACTGGCAGATTTATTGTGTATTGAAGAGCAGGGAGATTATGTCAGAAATAATGGTCTTTTTTGAAAACTATTAAAATAAATTCTACAGAGTGCAAATAATTTTTGACTCATCCTCATACATTGTGAGTGTCTCATGGGTCTAATCTGGTGCTCTTTACAATGCACTACACAGCATGACATTTGGAATAATGTCATTGGCACATTGTTGTATTTTCCTGAAGAATTCTGGTGCATTCCGGTTCCCACCTGCTAAGAAACAGATGGTGCACTGAACTCATGCCCAACACACTTATCTATAACATGATTATATGTTTATATTGTTAGATGTCAATCTCATTAAAATGTTGATTTTATCTTTTGGAAAATTTTGCATCCATTAAATTTAATCATATAAAGAAAAACAGTGAAACTGTATTACAAGTATATGTTCTAGATGTTCTATTAATTGTAGCTAAAATGATAGATATAACCTATTACCAGAGTCACATCAAAATGCTAGATGTTTGAAAGCACCAGCTGCTTTTTGTAATATATTTTATGATGAATTTGCCAATAGAAATTGTTCTCGAATTATTTGGAATAAAATAATTTTTATTCCCGTCCATTAACGTATTTATATTAAATAAAGCTACCATTTAACAGATACCGTGTTTATTATGATTGCAACAGTATGTACATTCTAGATATCATATTAATTGTAGATTTTCAGGTCATCTTGAGACAGAATATATATAGACAGAACTTTTGCTTTTGGTGTAGCTGAGGCACTGATTGGCAGTGAAAGTGATCTTATTGTTTTGACTGTGAGATGCAGTAATGTCTACACATGTATGGATTCTTTTGTCTTTCCAACCTCCACAGAACATCTGGAGCAAAACATAATTTACTGTTTAAAAGTGGTATAGGGGTTAAGAAAATAATGGATTTAGCTTACTCCATTCAACATAACATTTCACTGATTCCTGTACTGCATTTAATGATATTCATAAGCAGTAAGTAAAACATGCCAAATAGACTCACTAATATTTTCACCATTTTCTGTCGCTTCTTCCTTTCCGCTGTATGACTCCATAACTAAATAATTCATGTTTCACAATTCTGCTTTCACCCAGAGTGAACACATGTACAAGGAATGTTCACAGGAATGCACAATATTGAAATAATAGGTCAGGTAGGGACCAATTGGTTTTCCATATGGTGCAACAGGCCTTTATGTCAAATGTTAGCCTTAGAGACTCCTTCCTTGATGGTCTGAACCATTTATCAGAAATTTAACAGGTGCACTGATAACTTCACCTCCCTCTAAGTCATTTTTCCCGACTGAATACTGCAGCTGTTTTAACAGAAGAAAAAAAAACTCCAGAGACATATTTGCATTTCTTTGCACTCAAAAAATTGCTCCTTCAAAAAGTTCTAAATAATGTGGCTTTGAGTCCCTGTTTCTAAATTATAAAATTAGATGGCCAAATAGTGACATCTAGTGGAATCAATGCAATTCAGGTTTACAGCAAAATCACAACAAACATATTTTAGCTTAAAATATGGATAAATAAAGCTTTGTATATATATGAGGAGCTTGGGAGTGTAGCTTGTTTGTCTTGCCTCCATTTGTGTGTTGTCTTTCTCAAGAGTACTCTTGTAGCCATTTTCAGTACAGCTATGAAGCCTGAAATGAGGAGTTACTTTATTTGATTACACTGCTGGCACTTGTGTTCATTTTTTCTTTTTATTTTAAATCCATCCTGTATTGTGTCTGTTATTACCACCTCACTACAGTTTTGGTAGAGTGTGTGCTAGGAAGCATTTATCTGCAGCCTAGTTGATTTAAATTAATTCAAATGAACTTTTTAGGTCAGTCAGTTGGAGTTAATATATAACTAACTGCGTTTACTATAAGATACAGTTGAGCCTACAAGTTTCAGTCTTATTAGTATTGAGTAGAGGTAATTAATATATTGTGTTTTTATTTTATTTTCTAAAAGGCCAGTTTATTTTGTTTGATGGTACCAAGCAGAAATATTTATTAGATGAATGAATGTAACAGCTTCACCATTTAAGGTGGAATGAAAAATCTCTTAGATTAATGCATGTAACTTCAGTACCTGTAAGAGGCCATGAGCCTGCTAGGCTTGCCTCAGTCACCAAATCATTTGTGGTACAGCCCCTGATCACTGGTAAGTACATCTGCTGTCTCCCTTATTTAAATCCACGTCACCAAAGACTCAGCACTTGGTCTTTGTCTGACAAATGTCGGGAAAACTCCCAGCCGGTATTTTCAAGATTACAGACACCAGAGTTTTACTCGCTGTATCTGCCTCTCAATCTCTGGGCTTCCTCTGGGCTTTAATCACCCCCTGCCCCTTCTCTAGAGGTACCTGTGTTTTCTCTCTCTCTGGTCTCAGTGTTTTCTGTTTTGTTTTGTTTTTTACTGTTTTTAGCTTAAGTTCAGTTTTAGAGTGCCTGTGTGGTCCTGTCTGCAGCCTTTGTTTTGTACACCTTTTCTCAGGGTCTCAGCTGCTATTTGTTTTAGCACCTGTTTTCACGCAGTAGTGTCTTTTGAGTGCTTTTATTTGGTTTCTTCATGAGCCATTTAGCTTCCTTTTGAAGCTCTTTAGCTTCTGTCTGCTCTGCAATGGTTCCAGTAAGCTTTGGATATTGTCCCATTACAGTACAATTTAAACTGGAACAGAAGTGTGAATACACTAACTTCGGTTATATGCAGAATTAAATACTTACATTGTATTAATCCCTTTTTTAGGATTTTTTAAAAAGTAAACAGTCCTCAGTTGTACTGATCCCCATGTGAAGAAGCACTCAGACAAGTTATCACACAGGCTCTACACCAAATGAATATACAATTGAGTTGTTAAGCTGCTGGTGGAGCTATTCTCAAGAATAAAAAAGATAGAAAGTTCAATGTAAACTAATTTCTTATCCAAGATGAATTCTCATTTTGATGCTGTGATTGGATACTAGTTTATCTGGCCCAAAAACTATTGCTTCAGTATTTTTGCCTCATGCTGTAAAAGATTTAATTGAGCAATAATTGAGCAAAAGAGCAATACACATTTCCTATGTGTTGTGAACAGGGATAAATATATTTGATTAAAACCTTTTCATTTAATCAGTCAAATTAAGGACTTTTTTCACACCCATTCACAGAGCCTATGTTTATACTAGTTGATTTCAAAGGCAAACCACAGGAATACATTCTCAATTCAGTGACTGGTCATCAGTCAATGCAATTGAAAACATCTGCTCAATTAAACCCACAGTTTAGCCTGCTGTCTTAAAGCCTCTTAGGTTATTTTACTTTATTGATTAGTCTTACTATAGAAATCCATCATTTTGCAGCCTAAGAGTGCTCAGATTCAGAACAACACAGAAGTGCCAGACAAAGCATTCAACTGGGGTGGTAGTAGTGGTGCAGCTAGGCCAACAGGACCACTGCACACTGGTCATATTGAGGATTCTGGTAGTAGTAACATATATATAAAATATGAGACTGGCAGCAATCAGAATCATTCAAATAATACCTGTTCTGTGGTGGTCCTGTAGGAGTCTGGATTGCAAGGAGGCTAAAAAGTATGCAGAGAAACTGATGGACTACAGTCTGTAACTGTAGATGGTAAGTGGGTCTGATAAAAGGACAAAAAGACAAAGAGTGCCATAACAAAGAGATAGTTTTAATGTTATGGCTTATCATTGAATATAAATAATCTATGCCTGCCATCTAGTGGTAACTGATGATGATCTAGCTAAGAGATTGGTGTGCTTTGACAGTTGTCCGTCTTTTTTACCTACAATGAGGTCCAAAGTGACACATTTAGTAATTTTGTATCAATTGCTATGAAATGAAGCACTCAAGCTGTGAGGTGTAGACTTCAAAGGGTTTAACAAAAATATTGCTTTAAAAGTTAAAATTTAAATCAGGTGTCCAGAGTTGGTTCCAGTTGCTGCTCGTGGGAGTTAAATGTGTCCCACAAAGGTGTCGACACAAGTGATGTCTATAATTAGGCTAAAACAACCTCAAACCTATCAGAGAGATAGTTGAAACAATAGAAGTCAAGGTTTTAATAATGTCTGTGCTGTTCTGGCACAAAATGCTTTAGAAAGATGAAACCAAAATTAAATTGCACCAGAATGATGGGAAGAGATGAGTTTGGTGAAGAAAATAAGGGCTTATATTCTGACACAAGCCGCATAATCTGTCAAGCATAGTGGAAGCACTGTTATGGCATGTACGGCGGTTAATGAAATTGTGCGACTGCTGTTAATTGATGGTGACTAGCAGAATACATTCTCAACTTTATACAACTATCCATTCTGTTCAGATTCAGTCCAATGCTGCAAATGTGATATCATAGTGTTTCATTATACAGATGGACAACCCAAACAAATTGAATGTTTAATTGACTCACTCACCTCATTAAGAGTCACTCACCTGTTCAATACAGATGAGCATGTATTTCACATACTGAAGACAAGTCAGCAGTAGTGAGTGGCACTGACACCAATAAAGGTTTGGCAAAATATCTCATAATGAAGCTGAGAATAGAAGCTGAGCATAGGTTCAAAACTTCAGGAAGTCATTGACTGCAAAGAATTTGCATCCAGTTGCTAAAAATAATATTTATAATGGTTAGTTTGTCCAATTACTTTTGAGGTGGTAAAAATTGGTATAATTACTGAATGGTTATTCTAAACAGAGGAACTAATGTAAAGATCATCTTATAAAGAAAAATAAGACCTGTTTACTTTTACTGGTGTTAATATGTTCTCCTGAACAGACATTGTTAGATTCTCGGCCAGGGTGAGGGAATAATCTATGATCGTTTTGATCGTTTCTAAAGAGAGCACCACAAACTGAAACCAGAACTGAGTAGAGTGCAGCCAAGGCACTAGACACAATGTCCTCAAAGTTATTACTGACTTCTTCCACACGCCTTCCATTGCTTTGAGCCAGAATCATAAGAGTTTTTTCAATGTTTGCATAATGATGATATTCTTTTTGCTAGATGTTACTGTAGAAATGAAAACACAATGTTCACACTGTGATACATTTTCTGATTTATGAAAATGGTTGAATGACAGTAGCTACAGTGTGTTTGGAAGTTATTTGTTATGATGATGATATGATCTTTCCAGAACATACAGGAGTCCTGAAGAGAGTAAACAATACAACCTATCTCTCTCACACAGATAAACACACCCTTTACCTATACATTCTGACCACTGACAACTTCCAGATGAGAATGCATGGCTAGAAACTGAGTCTGGGGGCAGGGATAAGGAGGGGGAAGACAGTCATGGACAGAGAGTGATAAATAAAACCGTAGAGACGGGGAGAAATGCATAGAAAGACAGAAATACAGACAGAGGGAGAGCAGAGCCGTAGACAGTAAAAGTGAAAATAACAGTGAGGAAGCTGATAACACCTGGAATCATGATACCCTGGAAACTCCTCATCATCTCTCTGTTTTACTGCAACATCGTCAGTGCAGTTCATCACAGGAGAAGAGGTAAGATCCAAATCAGTAAACAAACCTAACCTCTCTCTCCCAGATCCAGACCTTCATTCCTCAAGCTCCTCGTTTATGTAAAGTTGTACTTACTTAATAATTCAAAGTAGTTAGCAGAGGTGAGTCAAGTAGCCTCAAGTAAAAGTACTGTTACCTCAATGAAACATGACTCAGAATGTTGGAATTAGGATTTACACATACAATATACTGTATTTCATTGCTATATTGTTTTTAATAACACCTTTAAACACACACATTGATTTTGCTGTTGTTGATTCTTTTCAACTTAAATTGTTCAAGTACACCTCAAGTACAAAAGCTTAAAATGTACTGAGTAACTTATACAACTGCAGTAAAACTTCTAGTGCAGTTTTTAAGCACTACTGCTCACTTTTGGATTAATGTTGATACGCAATAGATTTATATTCTTTTCTAATATTACTGCACTTTCAGCACCACTATAACAAGCATCTAGCATCATAACAAACACTGAACCACACAGCAATGTGTAACAGATCTGTGCATTATTGTTTTAGGTTCTTTTTTCTTGTATATTAATCAGATTAAATTGATTAAACAAATTAATATTAAGTTGTGATATGTTTGAGTTATCTGGAGAATTTTCAAATTTCCACTCTTTACTAATTTACTTTAGTGGGTCTATAACATTTAGACCAAATCACTTAAATCAGCCAGGACATCCTCTTTTTTCTAAATTTTAAACCCTTTTTCAAATATTACATACAAACTAAACTTAAATTTTATATGAAATAAATCTGTGCATTCACTGTTGACCTATTTTAGAGAATTTATCAATGGAAAGAGATGCTGTTTTACTGTTGCACTGTGCATGGAACAGCACAATTATTTTCTCCCAAGATGTTTCTTTTTGTGCTGAAATGTAGTTTTTTCTTAAGGATGTTTTTTCAGAAAAGGTTTTAAATAAATCTGTCAGATGCAGTTCCTGACCATTTTTGTTTACCATGTGTTTTGTTGCACTTGCAGCTACTGCCCACTGGGTGCTCAAATTGGTGCAAAAACAATGTTAAAACAAATGCATTTAAAATATAATTACTTATAAATATCTGTCCAATGTTGAGAATGCTATATATGAAATGCTTAAAGTTATTTTCTGCATAGCTCTCCACTCCAGCAGAAAGCAATTAAGTGTCTGCACCTGTTATTAATATTCAGACAGTGAGTAGACTCCAGAACAGCAACAGGAAACAGAAAGTCAGTCAAGAATGAAACTTTCATCAATAATATTCTCAGAGCTTTATCAAAGATTAAACTTTTAAGACAACCTGTATATTATCACTATAATTATGATTAATATCACATAACAGTTTTCGGAGAAAGAATAAACTTTCTAAACTTTAATGTAACTAGTAGGCCTGGGTACTTGGATCTCAATATGCTGTTTCTATTTGTACTGTACATACACCTGCAAGCACATTTGTCAGTACAAGAGGACCTCTGTTTAACAAGAACACTACATCAGAGGCATGTGGGATGACATCCAATATCCAATTTAAAATCAAACTTGACTTATTGATGTGGGACAAACAAATTTTCCATTTTTAAACCAATGGGAAGAAAGTCAGAACCACTGAGTCACTGTGATTGATACAAAGTGAACATTGATTGCAAATGTGATTTATTACATAAATATTTAATGAAATATTGAATGAATTTAATTTATAGCCTTAAATTTGTACTAAAACAATTTGGTTCAACCAACCAGTCTTAGATTCCACAGAATATTTGCAAGGTTTTGATATAAAACTAGTATGTTGATTCCAGTCATATTAGTGCACTGATTTTATGGTGCTGGTCTGAGATCAGATATTTCTCAGAACAAAAGCCATTGGGCTAGTAGCAAAAATCATAAATCCCAAAGGGAATGCATGACTTGTTACATCACTGCACATGGATAGTCAGGCTGGAGATTGCTCCTGGCACAGTGAACAGCAGTGTGGACTTTAAATAAGAAATTTTTCAGTAAGACAGAGTCTGTAAAAAAGCACTATGTGAGCATTCTGGGTCATTTTGCAATATTTGTTAAACAGTAGTTTTGTAGATTGACATGCTCTGCTAGCTCAGGCTATTGGTTCAACTATCTAGCTAATTGTTAACTTGCATTAATTTGTAACATATAACCCAATTGGAACTATGTGGCTCATACTATGGGCCCATTTACAGAGCTCAGAGATCACCTGCAGTGTGCAGCATGTGTTTCACTACTTTGACATTCCTGTCTTTGAAGCTAGAGGTCAGGACTGTTCTGTCGGTCAGCTGATCACAACAGCATGTAAAGGAATCCATCTCTTCAGTTTCAGACATAAACGTACCACATGCTTTCTCTTTCTTTTGTCCTGTTCGCCCAGCCCTCTCAGCAAGTCCCTATAAAATCCACTGGCACATCATCACTACCTGTCAGAAAGAGTCATGTTTTCAACATTTATGCCAAGTCTGGGTTTTTATCTCAATATGTCTTACATTAAGGGTATAGCTCATGACATGTCTCAGTCAGATATTACACATGAGGTCTTGTTTGTAGCTTAATGCAGTTAAAGGGTTCATAACATGTATGTTATTTTTATTTTATTTTATTTATTTATTTATTTTTAAATACATTTTTCCAATTTGTATCCCCTTCCCAATGTAGTACTAGCCAATTAGCCCATCCCCTCCATTAGGACTCTCCCCATGACTTTTGCAATGTCCCTGACTCTAGTAGGGTGAAGTCAAGCACAAGCCTCCTCTGTTGTGAGTGCTGCAGACACCGCCTCTTTTTTGAACTCTCACTGATACACCATCACTGGGGAGCCAACCCATTTTGAGGAAAGCGCAATATTCCCAGACCAATCAGTAGACTTGGATGAATGATTTGATGTCTGTTATTTCTAACCCTGTAAAGCTGCTTTGTGACATCAGTTGTAAAAAGCGCTATTTGTAAATAAAATTTGATTGATTGAGAAGACGCCTGAGCCAGTGGATATTGCAATGTGAGAGTGATACAGAGAGAGAGCGCCATCTACCCACCCAGAGAGAGCATGACCAATTTTTGCTGTCTTGGGTCTCGACTGTTAATGGCAAACAGCATGACCGGGATTCAAACTCATGATACTTTGGTCATGGTGTCAGCGTCTTAGCCTGCTGAGCCACTCGGGGCCGCAGATTTCATTTTATTTTATTTTATTTTATTTTATTACATATTTCTACATGCTATGTGAACATTGTTGGAAACATTCATTCACAGATCCTTATCGTGCATAAAAAGAAAAGTTAACTCACTTTTTTGGTGATGCCAAAAATTGAGCTCATTAGCATTTATCAGCCTATTCATCCCAGAGCAGTTTAGCCTCAGCCACTTATGATGACTGTTTTAGCCTGGAATAAGTCACAGTGCAGGGCAGTCAATGAGGTAATATACCTTTTATATATTAATGTTAAAGGTACAGTCACTAACAATCTATTTATTCTAAGAGAGAAAAAGTGAGCATATAAAAATTACTTATGACTATTTGGTAATAGCCCAAGCAGAGGTCATAAAAATATTCAGAACTTATCTTAAATGAAGTCCAATTTGATAAATATTTGTATGGCATCATTACATGTGAGGCCCTGTTCACATCAGCTTGTGTACATATTTGTTAACAAAATTGCTGATGAATGCTTAGCTTGATGAAGTACTACATTCTGCTTAAAGTCTTTGTTCCATCCACAGGCTTTTTCCCATCAGCATTAAGAGTGAAGAGGGGAGCAGCATCATTGGTGAACCCCATATTTCAAAATTCTATTACTGATGTCAATTTACTATTTGAGGTGAGAGAGTGCACTGTTAGTATATTAAATATCATATTACCACTGTGGAGCTATTTTTATAGCAAAAGACAATTGTTCTGTAATCAAGTATTGGACAGTGGACAGTAACACTGTGCAAATGATCTGTATCTACTTCTGAATCTGTTTAGTGCAGCCATCAGTGTCTGTATCTGTAATCAATGTAATTATAGCTGGGTGTGGCTTATACCTCAAGCTTATACCTTGTCCTTTAGATGGTAATTTGGCATGCCTCCAGTAAGAACATTAGATGTATTTTGATGCAAACAGTATTTTGTTTATCTTAATCAGTACATATGTGAGTGAAATTACATTTCTTCTTTGAAGTCTGGACAGTTTGTATATATTCATGTTTTGGAGGTGAAGGTGGCAATAGTAAGCAGCAAAGCATAACAGACAATCTGCAGCTGAATAGAAATGCATTGTAGTTGAGTTATCACATAACTGAAGTTTGATAATATACAAAAAGGTAAGTTTCTCTTCTTTTATTGTAGATTCTACTGGCACAGCCGCAGTTTGAGGATGAACACGGCCTGTTCTCAGTACATGATGAAGAGCTGGCATCTCTTCGTCAGACTCAGAAGTTAGAAGTCATTTGTGAGGACATACTGCCCAAGACACTGCCAGAGGTGCGTAGACTGACCTTCGCTCTGGTCCAGGGTGTGGGTGCCCTTAGAAGAGAAGACTTTGAGCGCACAGTGCTGACGCTGGTATACACGGCTCAACAAATGAATCAGGCCACCACTGCTCACCAGAGAGATGCCTGGGCAGAATCTTTTATCAGCCTCTACAAAGCTATAAAACAAGATCTTACCAGTCGATAGAGGAACTATAAATCATGTCTCTTTGGTTTGGAATGCTCAGCAAATATAGACCCCATAAATAGCAAGGATGGACTGAAGCATCTGTGAAATTTGAGAAGTTCATGATTTTAAGTGTGGGTTGGTAGGAGTGTCTATACTGTATGTGCTTTTTACAAAAGCTGTTAAGTTACATTTCAGTTTACAGACTAAGATATGTGATACATGAGAGATGAAGACATTACTTTTGGGAAAATCACAAACATTCTTAAATCCTGAGAAACAAGCTGTGAACTAAACAAACCAAATTGTACATTTTAATTTACATTGTTTGTAGAACTTCCATTAAACTGAATAAAGGCCTTATTTTTATTTTAACAATAATATTTCTTTTATTGAAGCACCATGTATGCAAAAGAAAAACAAATTGGAACTTTAAAACCAGTTGTTTCAAGAATACATTCACATTTGTTTCAAATTATTCATTTTCATCCAATAAAATATAAAATGGAAGGTCAGGGAAACTGGTTCAGTGTAAATGAAATACGGCTTTAAGCCCCAGACAGCTGCCTCCAGTCTTCAGTGAGTTCAGAGAGTTTTGTATTTTGACTGTGACCTCAGCTTTCACAGCTTTGCCACCAGGCAGGTAGATTACGGATGTTGAGGATGCCTGCCCAAACTGCACTGACCACAGCAGAAAGTGTTCTCCTGACTGATTATAGTGCAACTGCCACTATGATATGCGTGTCGTTTTTGCTAGGCTCCTTCTTGTCCAGTGAAATTGAGCTGCCAGGGGTGATATTCTGTGGTCTGGATTTATGTGAAGGGCAGAAAGGCACATATCTGACCCATGAACAAGAGGAAAGACGAGAGCTGATTCCACAGGGAAGACCATAGACTTCATCACTCTCATGAGTATTCTCTGATTCATCTTCATGGGCCTTGTTCCATGCTGTTATCCCTCGCTCATGTTTTGTCCCTGTGCAAGAAATACAGCAGATTAAATCATCTGAAAATTGCAAGATATTTCATATTATTTGCTTTCTTTTTGCAGTTTTTCCCCAAAATCAAATCACATTTATAGTTAAATCTCATTTACAGAAGTTAAAGATGAGTGCGTAGTCTTTTGCAGCACTTAAATACAACAAAATATATGCATTAAAAACACAAAATATACACACAAATGCCCAAAAATATACACATTAATATATATTAGTATTTCTGTTCTGGCTCATCAAAATGAATTATTAAATATTATAAAATGTTCTTAACACATTCCAAAAACAACTCCAATTCCTCAAAACAATTACAACGACCTGCATACTGATTGCCTACCTATGACACTACCTACACTCAACCATTGTCCAGATAACTCATTCTAAACACACCCTGTCTGTCCTGTTACTGTTTACAACATGAAGCATCACTTCCACTAAATGTAGCCTTTTAAAGCATGCTCAGAATGTAAAATAACATCAACTTTTGTCAGAAAATTCACTTAACATCACAGCACTTGTATGACAGCACATGAACAGCACATGAAATGTCAGTAAATTCCTTTTTTGCTTACTCGTATCAAAAAATTTCAGGTATGAAAATACGTTTGCCTCTCACAAACAGGGTTCTAAATTAACACACGCCAACTCGACAAATGCGGGTAAAAAATCATTTTGGCGGGTGTTAATAAAAACTTACTAGCCAATTTGGCCAGTGATGCAAGAGGTATTACATGCATGATACATTAGGCTCCATTCTCAGTCATTTAACCCCTGGCAGTACTTCCTACATTTGCCATGAACACTATATCCCTTAATGCTACGTCATGACATTATAGTTTGTAGTGAAAATAGCGCGAGAAACCATGGAAATGAACGCTAACACCACTGAACAGACTTCAGAGAGCAACTCAAGGTAGAAGTGAAGTAAACGGGGCCCAGGGTTGCCAGATTCGCAGTTTTCACGTCTAATTGAACTTGTTTGAAAATCCTGTCGCGGGTGAAAATGCGGTTTTTTTGGCTACTTTTAAAAGTTACCAAAAAACAACAAGAAAAGTGGGACAGACAGACAGAGAGAGAGACAGACAGACAGACAGACAGACAGACAGACAGACAGAGAGAGAGACAGAGACAGACAGACAGAGAGACAGACAGACAGTTTGCACTTTCTGTATATATTTTATGGTACTGTATATGTTGTGTTTTTCATGCTAACAATGTTAATAAAGTGATCAAATGCATTCAGTGCCACTCATTTCTCTTATTTTTACCGCATAAAATTTGGCTAGTGGAAATTCTGATTGGCCGGTAACTTTAGAGAGTTACCAGCCACATTGGCTGGTGATCAAAAAAGTTAATTTAGAACCCTGCTCACAAATATGTCATATTGGATCATTTTCCTCAGTAAATAAATGACCTAGTATAATATTTTTGTCTCATTTGTTTAACTATGTTTTCTTTATCTACTTTTAGGATTTGTGTGAAAATGTGATGATGTTTTAGGTCATATTTATGCAGAAATATAGAAAATTGTAAAGGGTTCACAAACTTTCAAACAGCACTGTAAATAAACATCTCTGCTTTCTGCTACCAGTGACAAAGTTTCACCCCTATCATGACACCTTCTCCATCCTTCAGTCCCATTTTTAACAGTCATTCTGAAGGGGGGTTGGCTCTAATGGTCTTAGCAGAAACTGCCCAGAACTCCACAACAAAGTATCTCAGAGTTCCCGCCCTTAACGTCAGTCTTACCTTTTCATGCAACATAGACTGAAGGCATGGTCCAAACTAGTCAATTGTCAGATAAGAACTTATAAAATAATCTTGATAAGTCAATAAAAAGCTCACCAGGGATGGTGTTGTCAAGAATGAATCCAAAGAATCCTCCCACAAACATGCTGGTTGTCAAAAGAACCTGAAGCACCTGATCCAACTCAGCAACATCTGAAACATGAATAGAAATAGTGCATCTGCATATATGGATTGTTATTGAGCTTCTGGATGCAGTCATGTAAAGAATGAACATCCTTTTCTACTCATGTTCATTAAATAAACAGAGTTTCAATCAACTAGTATACTTCTATTAATGCCTTGTGCATGTTCTTCAGCTCCGACTTAAATTATTCTGATTTTAAGGACCTTCACATACAATCATACTTGTTTCCTCTGCAAGTTCTTGAGTGGATAATAAAATAAAAATGGTCACAAACAAGGAACTGTTGTACAGTGTTCTGCACTCTATATAAAAATACACATCTGTGTAACTCTTCATGACTTGTTTGTTTACATGTTTACACTTATGTCATGTTCAACTGCAGAAAGGACTAATATTAAATACCTGTTAATATGACTGAGGGGTTTTTCATTATCCAGTTTGGAATGGCAAGCCCAGTGAACATTGAAAACCCAAAGATGAAGATGTTACGAGATGAGTTCATATCTGCATACTGTAAATAAAGCATAGAAATTGTGTACAAAGAGATTATAAAGGCATCTTTTAATGAACTCTACTTTCTTACTGTTGTTGTTGTTGTTGTTGTTGTTGTTATTATTATTATTATTATTATTATTATCTAATAAAAATGTTTTACTCACCTGTAGATTTGAGACTCCAGCTGCAGAAATAACTCCAAACATGACTAAAAACATTCCTCCAATGACAGGTGTTGGAATAGTAGTAAAGATGGCTCCAATTTTACCAAATAATCCCATAATGACCATAATAAATCCACTGGCAACAATCACCATGCGGCTGCCAACCTGCAAAGACAAACATTTTGTGCTAAACTTCTGCAATTTTCAGAAAGGCAGATCATTGTAATAATTATAGCTTGTCTAAAAATTGAGAAACAGAAAAATGTGTCTCCAAAATGGAAACTTACAGGAAAAGGGACAATTTTAATGCAAGTTTATATATCTTTTTTTTTCCAAAATAGTAGGCATTATTTCTTTTGTTCTGCTCAAATTATATTAATAAAAACACAACCTTTAACAATGCATTAATGATGCATGATTAAGATGCTGTAGTGGACGTTTTTCCAGGTTCTCTCACCTTAGTGATGCCTAGTGCCCCTACATTCTCACTGTAGGAGGTTGTCCCATTGCCTGTGCCCCAGGCCCCTGCCAACAGACAGCCCAGGCCCTCAATGCCAATCCCCCGGTTGATAGCATGCTTTGGTGGGGGTGGTGCACCAGATAACCTGGCACAGGCATGATAGTCACCCACTGACTCAATCATTGAGGATATGACCCCTGCTAGGATTCCTAACACACCGGCCAAGCTCACAGTAGGTAAGCCCCACTGCCCTGAAAGTGGAACAGTATAAAAAAAAAGTATTTTAATCATAAACCATTTTAATCTGGATATATTTTTATATGAGTTGAATACATCAATAGCCTGTGAATGGCACCCATTGAATTCAATACTGAAAAGTGTCATTGCACTGATTCAGTACCTGGATATGGAAACCTAAACCAGGGTGCACTCCCTATCACATCTCCTTTAATGTCAGTGCGAGCTAGATAACCATACTGGTCAGGTTCAGAGGGCAGGACATTATAGATGGTGAAAAGGTAGCAGATGAGCCATGAAACAGTGATTCCCAGAAGCACCTGTGGAGCCAGTCCAAAGTCATGCTGCTTTATGAACAATTCCTCACTTCATAAAAACTGTCAGAATCATCTCTACTATGCATGTGTAGACTTACAGGAAGAATTTGGAAAATATACATCCTGGAGGTGTGAAATTTCTTGGCCTTGCTGTAAGTAGGGATGGGGACAGCTATGTGGCGGAGATACTGAGAGAATAGCACAATCAAGCATGTCGTCCTGTTGGAAGAAGAAAGGAAGATAGTTATTGCATGACAATGTCAATTTTGTTCAATTAATACATTATTATTTCATTTATTTATTATCTCTGAGCTTAAAAGTGAAGTTAATACACTTACTAGTAAGTAATATTTTAAATTTATTTTCAAAACCAAAATATACTTACTTATAGGCAAAAAACCCTAAACCTATTTTTAAACTAAACCTAAAACCTAAACCTAACCAACACCTTGCTCCTAATGCTAAAGCATATAGTAAAGATACAGAATAACTATAGTTTTACATACAGAACACAAAGAGAAATAAATACAAAAGAATAATGAAATGGATAAATGAATATTTAACATCACTCTTATGGGTTTGCACTCCGTTTTAGAGCATGCCAGTGTGGTCCAGCCGCAGCCTTTGTTTTGTACACCCGTTCTTGGGTTTCTCGGTCACTATTTGTTTTCGCACCCGTTTTCAGGTGGTAGCGCCGCACACCATCGCTTTAGTGTGGCTGTGTTTTAGTTTGTTTTGACTGTGATCAATAAGAAAGGACAAGAAACAAAGCCAGAATGAATGATGAACATGTGGGAGAGTGACAAGTATGTGAGTGGATATGTTGCTTTCACAAAATTAGTGGCGAGTCATGTAGACATGCTGATGAAAATGAGGCAGATGAATGATAACTGGGACAAACTTTCCCAGAAAAAAGTTGATGATAACCAAATTGTACGATAAACAGGGCAAACGATAACTGAGGTTCCACTTGCAGCAACACGCAGACCTATCAATGCGCCACCCACAAATGCATTCTTACGTAACAACTGTTGAAAAAACACTACAAACTGTAAAGAAATTGAAGTGCACAGTTTGTGAAAGTGTGAAAGGTCACATTGATATGACAGATCTAGAATAGTTCTAATAGAACTTGAGAATTTGGCTGATGGAGCCTGAAGTCAGACAAATGAGTAAGGAGAAAGAGGAGTCAAGTTGAGAATGGGGAGTTACCGGGGACAATGGTGGGTGCAATGTTTTCCTCATGAGGTGTAGGTATAATGGAGGGGTTTATATAGGGCATGAATGAATGAGGGGCGGAGTTATGTGGTCTTCCTCTCAAACCTGTTATTACATAACATGGTTTATGGTGTGAATATACTTCACGCCTGAAATTAATTTAGGTGAAAGCTTGTCCAACCTTGAAACAGTTGCTACAAAAGATCACATGTGTGTCCAGAGCATGGCTAGCTTGAAAGTAAATAAACTCAAGGAGAAATCTATAATGATGTAATGTGCAGCTAAAACATGCTGGCCAACTAATATAACCTACATGGCAGAGATGCCCCAGTGGCTCCCTGCATTCGCTCCAGCTGAGTCAAAAAGCGACAGGCCAATGAGGGAGATTGTGGGAGCAATGGTCAGAGGGCCGATGAAACGCATGAATAGGCCAATAAGACCAGAGAATCCCACTAGCACCTGGAAGAGGGAGCCTACCATGATGGAACCCTGAAGCTGTCAAGATGTGACAAGAACAAACATATGCATTAGTTGTTTGCATATGAACAGCACTTCTGTCCAACATATTTTAGTTTTAGTGCATCTGTTCAGTCAATCAGTTCAACACACACCACTTGCATGCGACTCTGCCACGCATGGATGAACTCAGGTGAGGATGTGTTGACCAAAGAGGCATTCTGTGTCCAGGCAGGGCAGGTCCACTCTGGCATGGACAGCAGGGCCATAGAAGGTACAAGAAGAGTAAATGTCCCACCTTGAAGAATAGGCAATCTGTGATTGGCGGAGAATGAAACCAAAACAAGTAAATTACACATTTGCTTCAGTTAAGCTGATGTATACTATGCATGATGTGATATTTCATGATCAGACCAGAAACTTCTCTTTTAGACTGAAAACTGAAGTTATATAATAACATTTTAAGAACATTTATTTAAAAAAATTTACCATTTAGTCTCCTATTGTGAGTTGACACTTTCATATCTAACACTGTTCATGGGATGCAAACACAAATAAGATGCAAAACAGTAAGTGTCCACCCATAAGAACATTTTAAATGTTAGCGTTTGTGGTATTACTGCTTTCTGGCCTCTAGCCTGCTGTGAATGGATGCAGAAAGCTAAAGGAATGTGGATTTAAAGTGTGCTGAAATCCAGACTTAATAAGTATCAAAATTCCTAATCTAATCCTATTACAGTCTTCAGTTTCTGCAAAGATAAACGTGGTCAGTGTACCACCAAGTACAGTCACTGTACTGCAAAATGCTGATCTTAACAAAACATGAGAGCAGCATTTTACACAGTAGTTCTTGAGAATTACATAAATATGATCTAAAACATCATCAGATTTTCACAGTCCTGAAAGTAGACCATATTAAAAAAGTAAGACAAAAATATTTTACTTGGTAATTACTGTACTTTCTTGAGGAATTTTTTCCCAATATGACATATTTGTAAGTGGGAAAAGTATGTGAAGCTAAGGATTAGTAGTTAATCTCAAGGTGAAATTAGAGTCAATTAATTCAATCAATGAGATTAGATTCAACTTTTTGCCAATTTAATTGCACAACAGAATTTGACCTCCACATTTAACCCATCTGTGCAGTGAAACACAGTACAACATGTGCCCGAAGTGGTGGGAAGCCCTACTCACAGTGCCTGGAGCAGTTAAGAGTTAGGTGTCTTGCTCAAAGGCACTTCAGTCATGACCTGTCTGGGGATCAAATCAGCGACCTTCTGATGATATGACAAGATCCATAACCAGTAAGCCATGGCTGCCCATGTGGGCAATCAAGTGAGATTGGGTACCCTGTTGTATTTAAAGAACAGGGATCTATCCAAGTCTGATCTTTACATAATGTCTGTGGAACTATGTCTCATCTCACAAACAATGGAAATTTAGTTTTGGATTAAATGAGAAGTGTAATGTCTAGAGAACAGAAAATGCTACATTCCAGCATAAAAATCTTAACCCATCTGTGAAACATGGTGGTGGTAGTATCACGGTTCAGGCTTGTTTTGCTGTATCTGAGCCAATAATGCTGACCACTAACAGAACAATTAATTTTTAATTATATCATTGAATTCCAGAAGAAAATCTCAAGATATCTGTAAATGAAGTGAATTGCAACAGAACATGGATCATGCAGCAAGACAGTAACCCTAAACATATCACTCTACCTACAGATGGTTAAAAAAGAATGAAGTTAATGTTTTGGAATGACCAAGTCAATGTCCATGCTTTAATTACATCAAAATGTCGTGGAAGGACCTGGAGTGAGCAGTCCAACTCAACAGTTGAACATGTTCTGTATGGAGAAGTGGGCTGGAATTCCTCCAAACCAAAGCGCAGGATAGATCAACAGTTACATGGAAACATTTAGTTGCACTTATTGTTGCTGAAGGGTGTCACATCACATATTGAATGTGAAGGTTCATATACATTTGCCATTCTAATATATGTAATACTGGATAACTGTCCTTAATGAATAAATGATCAAGTTTAATAATTTTGTCTCACTTATTTAATTGAGTTATCTTTATCTACATGTAGGAAATACAGAAAATCCTAAAGGGTTCACAAACTTTCAAGCACATTTATTTTTTACATAATCTTTAAAATAAACTCTATTGAGATGAAGATTCTGTACTCTGATCACTCTAAATGTTGATTTGACTAAACAGAGCATCTCTAGTAGTGGAGTACAATGGAATTTGTTTCAGTTTAATGAAGCCTATGGATTATTATAAGATAAAGGCATAAGCCCAGCCTGCATCACATAAATATTTCTGGATAAATGAACCCTTAGGCTGAAAGTTGGATTATTTTATAGTGAGGTGATTTGTTCTCTTATACAAAGCAGGAGCATGCACTCGTGAGTGGATTTGTAATTATACAATGCAGCTTTTATTAGAATTGGATAAAAGAATTAAGACTGAACTGAATCATAAGAGAAGCTCTGAAATCCATAGGAAAAGAAATGTTACTATGCTGTGTTTTTTTTGTTACTTACATACAACATTCTGCTCCATAAAATAAAACACATGGTTGTATGATGATAATATATGAAGTTAATTCTTATTACTTAAGTCAAAACAAAAAGATGTTGTTGGATTCTGTAAAAGTTTCATCCACATAACCAATATTGGGAAACACAACACAGTTTGTCTTATACAGTTTTAGTAAAAGAATTTATATTGTAAGTAAATGACTCATGCATCCTTGTATTTTTTTACTTTAGCAATCATCCATAAATCGTCTGCAATCTTTTATCATTTACAATAGCAAATTGTTGTCATTCCACATCATAAACTGAACAACATTACCTAAAATTATCCTGAAATTTAAAAGCAAACACCCATAAAACCTACTATTTGCACGAATTCTATATATTATTAAAGAAAAATGCTTTTTGTGATGATTTTATCCAGATTTGACTGGATTAAAATGAACAAAAAGAGGCTTATACCTGACACCCAGAGAAACCTGCAGCAAGGTGCACAACCCTGAAACGAAGAAGATGGTGCTGATCAGATGACTTTGCGTGAGGCCGTCATACTGCAGACACAGACCTTGAGACAGGATCAGCGGAATAGCAATGATTCCACCAAATGCAGTCAGAAAGTGCTGAGAGAAAGAACACAACAGAGAGATACAATAGTACGTACACTCTCAAAGGGCCCATTTACTTCTTTTTTCGGACTCTTTTTATGACATTTGAGTGAATTTGAATTCAAACCTTAAATGTGACATCAACTGTCATATTAAAGCTCATTTGATTTTTCTCTGACACAACAGTTTTCCAAACTGTCTTTGCTTTAGAATTAAACACTTTGTTTGAAAGGGTCAGCGATGACAGGAGGACAAGGATGCAGTGTGGAATCATGACAACAGATGTTCTCTTTAAAGACAAAATAAAGACATAAAGACACTAACATACAAATACTATAAGGACTTGAGTGACACAACATAGACCTGGCTTAACATTACAATGACTGACGAGAACTGCGAGATGAGGGATCATATATAACAAATGTAATTAGACTTGGGATGAGACAGCAGGGCTGTGCAATGACAAGACATGATATGGCTGAGGTGGGGACAGACATGGCACATGGATGACATAAACAAACAAAAAACATGTGGAAACAAGACAGGGATGAGGCTGTGGCAGGAGGTTTCACAGCTAGGAATGGAACGCTTAATGATTAAGGTGTGTGTGTGTGTGTGTGTGTGTCTGTAAAGGGGGGGGTGAAATGGAGATGGAGTTACATGCTGTACTTTCCAAATGCATGTTTTTTCATAACATAATTTCTTGTTACTGTCCCTTCAAGATTTAAGATATATGTAGATGACCTCTGTTGTGATTAGCTGCTCTGTGTTGTGTCTTATTAAAAAAATTTACTCCCAGCTAAAATACTCTTTATAACTGTGAATGAGTGGACTTAACTGCAGTGGACTGAACAGGTAGATTTATGTATATGTTATTTTTGTGATATCAGAAAAGTACATAATTCACAACAATACATTTTTTTTACTTTTGAACATAAAGTTCAAAATATATGAATAATATGAACTGTATTAGCTGAAGAGTGAATAATCCAGTTTACACTACCTACAAACTACATGAAACTGTTGTACATAAATAAAGAATAAATACATTTATTATGATATTAAATGTATCATATTGAGCCTAGAACTGATGATTGAAAAAGGGTCCTGTAGGGAATCAAAAGTGTGACATTTATGAAGTTGGCACTGTTTGATAAGTTTTGACATTATCAGTGACTGTTAATGTTCTGGGAACAAAACACATTTAATTGTATGGACAATAAAAGGATAATTTTGAAACTAAAGTCCAAAGATACAATGAAGGCTGTCTGTAGTAAAAAGTGAATGACCTTCTTTATCTAATCACTTACTCATAGTCCTGTAGGATGAAGGGGAAAAAAACAAAAGAATTGAACCCCATTGACTTGCAGTAAGCCAATGGCCGTTGTGTAAGGACATTTACCTGAATTCCCAGGATGATACACAGGTACCATGGTGGTACATCAGTTACACAATAAGCTAGTTTATCCCTGCTGTCCTCTTCTGATAACTCTGCTTCCTGATCATCAGGCAAGCTACAGAAACGATTTACCACACCATCAACCTGGAGAGCATAGAACACCAGAGAGACAGGGGGAGGTTGCCTATATGATATAATGAAGTTATCACAGTTGGCATAGTGTTATTTCAATACTTTTTAGAGTACATTTACACATGGTGGTAAACAGTTGCATCATTGCCTCTGAAACAGTGATTCTTACAATCTGTTTTACATAAATGTGAAACACACAGTACACTGGTTTTAACCAGGGCTTTCTTTCAACAGTTTCCTCAAAGAAGTGGTTCTTACATTGTTAACGGCACTTTTATTTGTAGACTATTAATCAAGTATATTCATATTAGACCAATTTTAGCAGCATTCCATTGGCTACATGTTTCCTTTAGGAATGGTTTTAAAATGTTACTTCTTTCTTTTACATCTTTTAATGGTACATTCATACATTTATGAGCGCCTCATAGATTATGTTTTAGATTGTGGTTTAAGATCATCTAGTGCTGCTTTCTTCATATTCCACATGAAACTTAAAAAGAGTGGAGAAGCAGCATTCACCAAAGATCAGCAGCACTTTACCAACAAACATCCATCTGGTTTCTTCTGTCAGTGTTCTTAAAAAACAGTTAATAAAGTTTCTTTACTTTAGTGTTTAGTACATAATTTATTCATTTATTTAATATTTTTAGATTGTCTTCCTTGTCTTTTATGCTGGACTATTACTTTTATTTTCTGTTATGTTTTTATTTACATTTTTCTTGTGCTTTTTAATTTTTTATTAGTACTGCATATCCTTTTTACTATTATTGTGTGTATTGGATGCATTTTATTATTTGCTTAATTGTGATGATCTGTTTCCACCTCTTGTTTTTACTTTGTATTTTGAAGCACTTTGAGCTTCATTTTTAATGTATGAAAGGTGCAATTTAAAAATTATTATTATTATTATTATTATTATTATTATTACCTTTATTATTATTATGAGTAAGCTATTGCCAGATTATGGCAGGCAAAATGCTACATAAACAACTACTGAACTTTAAACTTTTCTAGTTAAAGTATACAGGATAATAGAAGAACTCAACAATCCACACCCAAGTCAAACAAAATTATCAGTGTTTCCAATTTTTTGACTAACACAGCTAGTAACGGTTTAGATTTGGTCTGCTCTGACATGAATGTGAAAAGTGTATGTTGTGTCCTCCAGTCTGCATTAGATTTACCACTGTTACGCAGTGCCTGTGCATTCTACTTTGGCATGAGGACAACAACAACAGCAATAATGAGAGCAGCACTGAAATGATTCACACAAATGATTCACAGGGTTAACAGTTTAGGTCATAGCAATGTTTACACTGACTGCTTATCATCCACCAAGTATTTATGACTTTGGAAATCTGAGACACTTTACTTACATGTGTTAAAGAATAAGAAATAAAAAGTTACATACAAGTTACTTGCAACCACCAAAGTGATGCTCCTTAGATTAATAACATTTGCTAATTTGTAAGTAACTGTAATTGGGCGTATATTATTGAATTAGTTATCTATTCTGTTTCCGCCTTCAGATTTATGAATACAACTCTAGATGGCGACTGACCTGGATACGTGGTTTTGTTTACATTATTGCTATTTGTAAACAAACCAAGAAAAAAGCTCCACATACTGGCATATGACAGAGCAAGAAAGTTGCATCTTGTCCTATTGTTAGAAACACATATATACTCAATTACATAATGATAATGTGAGGAAAGGGCCATCAAAAATAGAAGAACAGTTAATTAACTATAGATACATTATACTGCATTTGTCACTTATTTCTAGATCAGTATCATTTCTAGATCACAACTAGTAACATATAGTAGTAACAGTAATAATGCTCCTCTGCAGACTGATCCCGTAGTATACTACATATACTCATATACTCACAGGAAAAGGATAGTTGTCCATCCCATTTCTCTCTTTTTCTGGAGTCATGATTCCAATATTCTCAAAGGCCTGGATCACGAAATATCCCAAAATCCCAAAGAAAGAGCTTAAAATAAGTTGAAGTCTAATAAGAATTAATATCAGGTAGTGTGAAGGAGGAGAGATGGGCGCTGAAGGAGCAAGAGTGAGAGAGTGGGAGAGAGTTGAGATGCTGCTGAAGCTGATTGTGAATGCAAGGAGACCTATCAGCTGATCATGTGAACTCAATTCAGCCAAGCTCAAGAGCAGCTGACTAAATCCTCGTGCTGATAGAGCAGAGCACTGTCTCACACTCACGCCCACACACACATGCACACCCACTCTCATACACACACATTCATAAGTACACACAACCATTAACAAAAAAAACCTCAAACTCTTTGGCACACACATGTTCTCTCTCTCTCTCTCTCTCTCTCTCTCTCTCTCTCTCTCTACCTACCTTTACTCTAGTTGCACAATGAAAGTCTTTATTAAATACTTACCCCAAACCAGGATTTATTTTCAGTAATTAGAGTGCACTACACTGTAGGGGGCCAGGGAGTCATTTGAGACTCAGTCTAAGTTAACATTAGCTTCAGGGATGATTGTTTAGTTAAATTGCAACTACAGACAGTTCTTTGTTAAGAAGCAAATTAGGAAATCTAACACACAAGCTATTAAGCAAACAGTACAGGAAGCATGAAAGCTAAGTTAAAAATCTAGTAATAAAGGTAAACAATGCAAATGATTTGACTGGCTGCTGAAGACTGTACTGGAACTTAATGTAAATAGATCATTAGCTAATATGCTTAATTCTTAGTTAGATGATGTAGAAAAATACAATAAAGCAAGATAATTACTAAGTTTATTTATTTTTGTATGGTACGGAGGCAGTTTCTGCAGGGATAACAATAAATCTGCAGTGACAGTAGCTTCTGTACAACCCCTGGCTGGCCAAAGCTCTCCAATGGACAGAAGAAGCACTCTGCTAGGCAAACGTGTCAGCCATGCCGAAATGCACTGTGAACATTAGCTTTAGCAATTCTGTCACTGATGTTATTGGGAGGGGGCTTGCCAGAGTTTGACACCTATGCTGTAAATGATAAATGCTGTAAATGTACTACAAACATATTTTTAAAAAATGTATCCCTCAAGCCCTGTTCTGTGCTTAGCTAAGATAGTGTAATGCCCTGTCCTACACCCAAAGAAGGGGTAGGGGTCTCACTGCAACCCTGATCATGATTAACAGAAGATAATGGATGGATAGATGGATAGATGGATGGATGGATGCATTCATCAAAAAAATTGCATGCAAATTGTTTGCATACTTAAAAGTAGCAATCATATGGGAAGTAGTATGCATAGTTTGTTTGCATGTTTTATGAAGTAGTTTACACTGAAGACCCAAAAGTCATGGGACAGGAACTCCCCTAGGATATGCTAGCAGGAGGTCTTCTGCTAACTCCAAATGGAAGCTAAAGAATGCTGCACTGACCTGCAGGATATGTGTGTGGGAAATATGAATGTGATTTCTGTCAGAGTCACTGTGGGTGGTAAAACCTTTTATGACACATTCCTGGTACACATGTGACATTGTGAGAGAGGAATGTTAAATGCCTGCACATAATCAGAAATAAAATGTCCCATCAGTCTAACACCCATATTAATGGCCATCTCAAGCCATCCCCTGAGGTAACTCCACTTTATAATCAATTTACATACAGCTATCCCATGACTGTGGACCTTCAGTGTAAAAGTGGAGTACACACTTTTTAAAAATATATTGTTTATACTGATAAAGTAGTAACTTACTAATACTATACACAGAGAGTGTGTGAAATGTTAAATACAGGTTATGAGAAGATAAGATAAACGAATAAAGGAGAGAGTGACGATAGCATAAGGGAGGATAAGAGAGGAGAGTTTAAAAAGAGAGGTGAAGAGAAGATAGAAGAATAAAATAAGGGAAGACAAGAAGAGAAGACCGTGAAGAGAGGAGAGTTAGGAGAAGAGTGGAGAATAGAGTTAAGAGAAGAGAAGAGAGAGGAGAGGAGAATTAAGAGAAGAGGGTAGAAGTGAGTGAAGAGATGAGTTAGGAGAAATTAGATTAAGAAAAAACAGGACAATAAAAGAGGAGAAGAGGAGAAATTGACAGAAGAGAGGAGAATAGAAGTGAGTGAAGAGAGGAGAGTTAGGAGAAGAAGAGAGAAGAGTTAAGAAAGAGAAGAGAGGTGAAGAGAAGAGATGAGAAGAGAAGACAGGTGTAGAGAAGAGATGTGAAGAGAAGACATGAGAGTAAGAGAAGAGATGAGAAGAGGGTATGGTGGCGTTACTAAAAGGTGATTTTGGGAAATGATTCAGGCTGAAGAATTTCAGGCTAAGGTCTAATCACATGATTCTCATTCAGACATTTAACACACACGCGCATGCACATGCACACACACACACACAGACACACACACTTAACTCTCTAAGATGCATCACATGCAGTTCCTCTTAAACACTTTGATTAGCTACCAGACATTCTTTAAAATAATCCATCCATCATCACACCCGTTTAATCCTTATCAGGGTCACGGTTAGTCCCCTACCCCCTCACTGGGCACAGGGCAGGGCATCACACTATTCAACAAAGCCCAGGACAGGGCACCAGTCCATCGCTGAGTGACACACACACACACACACACACACACGTACCTACAGACAATTTTAGAGTACCCAATTCACCTGACCTCCATGTTTTTGGACTGTGGGAGAAAACCAGAGACCCCGGAGGAAACCCACGCAGACACGGGGAGAACATGGAAACTCCGCTCAGATGGAGATCCAAACCCAAGACCCCAGTGCTGAGAGGCGAATGTGCTAACCACTAAGCCACCGTGCCGCCCTCTTTAAAATAATGTCATTCAAAAACATGCTCTCTGACTCTACAGGTTAAAGTATACAGTACCTATATACAGTGTATCACAAAAGTGAGTCCACCCCTCACATTTCTGCAGATATTTAAGTATATCTTTTCATGGGACAACACTGACAAAATGACACAATGAAAAGTAGTCTGTGTGCAGTTTATATAACAGTGTAAATTTATTCTTCCCTCAAAAATAACTCAATATACAGCCATTAATGTCTAAACCACCAGCAACAAAAGTGAGTACACCCCTTAGTGAAAGTTCCTGAAGTGTCAATATTTTGTGTGGCCACCATTATTTTCTAGAACTGCCTTAACTCTCCTGGGCATGGAGTTTACCAGAGCTTCACAGGTTACCACTGGAATGCTTTTCCACTCCTCCATGACGACGTCACAGAGCTGGCAGATAATTGAGACTTTGCGCTCCTCCACCTTCCACTTGAGGATGCCCCAAAGATGTTCTATTGGGTTTAGGTCTGGAGACATGCTTGGCCAGTCCATCACCTTTACACTCAGCCTCTTCAATAAAGCAGTGGTTGTCTTAGATGTGTGTTTGGGGTCATTATCATGCTGGAACACTGCCCTGCGACCCAGTTTCCGGAGGGAGGGGATCATGCTCTGCTTCACTATTTCACAGTACATATTGGAGTTCAACTCCCCAACACCTGCTGCACTCATGCAGCCCCAGACCATGACATTCCCACCACCATGCTTGACTGTAGGCATGACACACTTATTTTTGTACTCCTCACCTGATTGCTGCCACACATGCTTGAGACCATCTGAACCAAACAAATGAATCCTCATCATAGGACATGGTTCCAGTAATCCATGTCCTTTGTTGACATGTCTTCAGCAAACTTTTTGCAGGCTTTCTTGTGGACAGACTTAAGAAAGGCTTCCTTCTGGGGTGACAGCCATGCAATTTGATGTAGTGTGCGGTGTATGGTCTGAGCACTGACAGGCTGACCCC
>BRDA01006327.1:51129-70679 GCA_036984385.1 Crenuchus spilurus
TCCACTCTTCATCTTATTGCTCCAAATAAACTCCTTTAACATATGCATATTCCAAGCCTTTATTTCTGCAGTGCATACATATGCTTCACTCGAAAATATATGAAATATTCATTTACAACAGCTGAGGCAGAATCATGGTAGAATGTATAGTATGTGACTTATGTTGACGGCAACCTTGTCAGCAACTTTTCAACTACTGGGACACACTCAGTGAAGGTGCTTTCACCCTATATTGATTTTTGCACATCATATCTTATATTTCTCCCTTTTCTCCAGTAAGCTCTCTACATTGATTTTTTGTTGGATGGAAGGCTTCTATAGGTTGAGTACTTATCCCAGTCATCTTCAGTATATAATGGCCCCAGTACAGTAAAGGACTACGTCATAGTGGAGCATAATAAATGCTGCATTGCCAGGATATGATATTCTTAGTGCATTATTTATTCATGTTAAGCACAATACACCACAGTGTACTATATGAAACTTTACCAAATCTCAAATAATTCAAAATAGTTTCTTGGGCTATGTGGGTTATTCAAGGCATTAAAAATACGTTTATATCATAATATAGTAAAATTTGTATAGCGTGCCACTGTGGTACAGTGTGCAAAGATGCTGCCCTTCAAATCAATAGGTCCAGGATTCAAATCCCACCGCAGGTAGTGACCGCTGGCCCCATCTTCTATCAGCTTTCTTTTCTTACATTATTGGGCAGCCGTGGCCTGGTGGTTAGGGTTCTGGTCTTCTCTGGGCAGGTCAGAAGTGCCCTTGAGCAAGGCACCTAACCCCTAACTGCTTCCTTGTTGTTGTGAAAAGGCCTTCCTACCGTTTCACTGCATGGATGGGTAAAATGCAGAGGTCAAATTTAAACACTGTGGGACTGTAAAGGGACTATAAAATAAAGTAAAGAAATAAAAAAATGCAATATCTGCCAATATCAGTCATTGTTTGTCATTCTGTTTATGTAGTGTCTACACTGTTATGTCAAGTCTCGTTCCTGAATTATGTATGTATGTATGTATGTATGTATGTATGTATGTATCTATCTATCTATCTATCTATCTATCTATCTATCTATCTATCTATCTATCTATCTGTAATGTCTTCACATTTTAAGTCAAGTCTCAGCCACCATGTTTGTTTTGTTTTTTAAGCCACAGTTATTGTGTTCTGCAATAAAGCCTTGTTTTTGGATCCTACCAATTTGTCTCTTCCTGCCAAAGTACAGCTGACAGTTATACACTGTAGCAGAATTGAATGTGCTACACTGAATATTGTGTTTTTACAGTTTTTCTCAGTCGATTTGGTTCATTTCTCACATCATGATTTACATTCTCATCACAACAAGTGCATTTCTCACAACAGTTAGTGCAAACAGCAAAACTCAATGAAACACCTGCAAAAGCCTGTACCTCACTCAGAATTTTTTGTCTTTGCCTCAAAAGCAAATATTTATGTCAATCAACTAGTCAGTGCCATCAGAATGTCTAGTCTGTGTGTCATTGCCTATGAACAAGGCCGTCAGAATACTTAGTCATGTTGTCAGTGTCTGATTACAGAAACGCCGGATATTCTGTGGTGTATCAGTTGAAATGATATGTGTTACATACAAAATACAAACTTACACAGCACACACAGTTACACATGACTGAAGAAATTGGACTGGAATTAAATTTATACAGAAATATTATTTTCCTGTACTGTTCACACTGTAATTTTTTTGACAAAAAAATTTGACTGATATTCTGAAACACAGACAACTGGCAGCAAAATACAACACAATACAAAAACTACAAAATTACAGACGTACTATAAACATTCAAAACAACCTGAGACAGCAACTTAAGGAGTTATAGAGCTTCCTTTTCTGTACATCCTGACGCTCCTCTCTGTTGGGCTGCATGTTTTCATCCACATCACACTGAATATCTCCTCTTGTAATGCAGCGTGTAAGGAATCTCCTGGCGTGTCTAAACCAGCCTCTACAGGCATCTGCTGTGATGTCCTCACAAGCTGCATCCACAGCAGTCAGCAGGTTCATCTGGGTGTGCGACTGCTGATTGTACACCTTCCATCTCCAGGCTGAGAAGAGCTCCTCAGTTAGGTTTAGGGATGGAGAACAGGGTGGGAGGAATTCCATCAACATCATGTGATGAATGGTAAACCATTGCCTGATGGTGTTAGAGTGGTGAAAACTCACATTATCCCAAAAAAACACATATTTGGGCAAATGCTCTTGCATCACACCTCTCTTAGCCTCTCATTATCAGAGATAAGAGGGTGTATAAGAATGTAACGAGATGCTGTATGTTGTAGGGCCCTATAATGGGAATATGTATAAGCAGCACACATTGTGATGTTTCCTCCCTGTTGGCCTGGTACATCAGTCGTAGCCCTTTGGCCAATGATGTTTTGACCACGCCTTCTGGATTTTTTCAAGTTTGAAGCCTCTTACAGGTATAAAAGTGTGGAGCGGTTCTCCTGATTCCAGATCTATGATACACTACAGCACAAAAGGAGTAATGAAGTACATATGATGTTCATTTTGGACAAGAAACAGTTACAGATGTTTCAGCCACAGCAAATGTGTCAGTGTGTAGAAGGGTTTTACCTGTCGGCTACATACTGGTACTGTAGCTCTTTCACTCGGTTATCATGTCTTTGAAATGGAACTTTATAGAGCTGTTTCATGCTCATCTGGTGTCATTGAGAGCTACAATCAGTAGAACATATTTTGATGAACATGACATAAGCAACTGATAATGTAAAAAACAGCAGATAATTGTACTTGACCATTTGCATACATGTACAAAAGCATTTGCAAAATGAGAAACACAAAGAGAAACGCTATTATGATGTGCACAAGTGACAAAGAGATGTGGAGATTGTACGAATAGTTTTGAGAATTTCAATTCTGATGTGAGAAATGAACCAAATCG
This sequence comes from Crenuchus spilurus, assembly GCA_036984385.1. Lineage (NCBI taxonomy): Eukaryota > Metazoa > Chordata > Actinopteri > Characiformes > Crenuchidae > Crenuchus > Crenuchus spilurus. The sequence goes on from BRDA01006327.1 coordinate 54,069, forward strand.
ACTGAGAAAAACTGTATTTGAAATGTTTGGGCTTCTTTAAAGTTCTTGCAGACTATGTGAGCAGTTGTATGGGCTGGCAGTTGATTGGGAACCTCTGGTCTAAATCAAATACAGTAACTGGAGAAAAGTAGAGAAATCAAGTCCATTCTGTATTCAGGAGTATGGTGTATGTATTTCCTCAGTGCAGTGACTGTGATTGTGGAGTGAGGTTTCTCTGGCTTGGTCTGCATGCCTGTTTATAGTTGCTGTGGTCTTCCAATCAAGGCAGGACACTTTAGTCATGACATGCCGGATCTGAACAGTGTGAAAACCTGTGTCAGGAGAATTGGAACACTATTTCTATTGATCAGAGCAAGGAGGTGAAATATCATCTGAGTTACCTTTAAGTGAATTGTGGTGCCCTGCAGGTGAGGAGTGTGGACGATGCTTTTCTAGCAAAAATGTTCTTGTTATTTCCATACTGATATATGCACATGTACCATGTGCATGAAGTAATTATATTTGGCTTAAAATCCAAAACCAAACTATAACCAGGTAAAACTTTTCAACTTATAAAAAAAAGGTTCCCATTACCAAAGTGCCTAACCTCAGCTATAGTAATTCATTCATAAAATTGCAGCTTCTGTTTTAATTTCCATTACATTGGTTGCATTTTGCTTTGAGTTCTGCGCTTTCCTGACTCTCTCTACCGTTGTGACTCTCTCTACAGGCATTTGGCCAGGCCTACTCTAACCAGCGTAAAGTGGCTGAGGACGGTGAGACAAACGAAGAGACACTGCTGCAGGAATCTGCCTCCAAAGAAGCATACTATATGAGTCGTCTGCTGGAGCTGCAGACAGAGCTCAAACTGAGCCGTTCTGTGGCCTCCAATGCACAGGCTGAGAGCGAACGCCTCAACACACTTCTCCAAGACCTAAAAGAGGTGAGTTACACACCCACAGTCAGTTTTGTTTACAGGACTGTGTATATATAAGAGGCAGCCATGAGTAAGACCTTTGTTACCCTTAAAACAAGTGTATTACCAGACAGTATATAGCATAAGAATAAATACATACACAGTAAATCTGCCAGTGTTAAATCAACACTATTTGAGTTAAATTAACACTGAGAGTGTTACATTTTGACACCCTCAGTGTTAATTTAACTCTAATAGTGTTGATTTAACACTGACATTTTTACTGTGTATAAACTAATGAAATGAAGATTAAAGATAATCATTATATAGAAGAATCACATTAGAAAACACAGGTTTGGGTCCTGGCTCCTCAATGTTCTTCAGTCATTGTATGGATTTGTCCATTTCCACTGGCAGTAAAATAACGACTGGGAGGAGAACCATGTCTGAAGCTCCTCCTCTTATGATATAATTGCCTTTATTTTTCCATCACTTTTAAGTTTTCCAGTGATGAAACTGTATATACACAACCCAGAACCACCTACCACCATCACCTCCATGGCTTAGTTATTTCTCACATTAGCAATTTTGGCTGAATTTTGCCTTTATATACCACATTAGAAAGGTCTACCATGCCAGAGTTTAGTATCCTTTTTTGGTATCCAACTTGACCTGATAACCTGAAGGCAGTGTAAATATCTGTCAGCAATGTGTATTTTGCATATGATTACAGGAAATCCACGAGCACAGTGTGAATCATGATGCCACATTTAAAAAATCTGCTCCAGGTTAAGCTAACACACTGTAACAGCTATACACTGAATGGCCAGTCATATGTACATGCATTTGTGGTTGTAACATCACAACCATGATGAATTCCACAGAGGCTCCTAATGAAGCTTAATTTACACATTTCCAAGGTGTGCGTGGACTAAAATTGTAATTGCTTGCATACATTATATTAAACTGATTTTCAGTTTTCTATGGTATTGTGACCCTGCCAGGTCCCTGTCCACACCCCTTGCCTCATTGTCTCGTGTTTACCATGTGCTTTTCTGGTTAGGTTTCGTCATCATTCATCTCAGGTCTACGTCATGTCCACACCCCAGTCTCGTCATGTCACATCACGTTTCACCTGTCTCTCATCTGTTCACAGCCCTCTCCCATCTCATGTTATGTGTGCTCCATAAGCCTCCTCATGTGTTTCAGCCCTCGTCTGTCATTCTGTGTTGTCGTCAGAGCATTTGTGTATGTCTACCCATGTTATAGAGAAGTTAATGTTCGTTGTTTGGTCACAGCCATAGTCCGTTTTTTGTTTTTGCTTGCAATAAACTCATGTTCACTGGATGCACACCTGCTTCCTCTCTTCTCCTGCACAAAACACGCCTACAGATATGGGCCCATTAACAAATTTGACAAAACTTTAACAAAAGTTTGATAAATGATGGTACAATTGAAATAAAATGAAAGAAATGACAAAAATATGTTCATGGTCTGAGTGGACATATGATCGAGTATGTTGTGCATTATATTTACAGTGTGATGTTAGAATATTGCTTGAGTGACGAGTGTTGGGCTGTAATGTTGTCATGTAGTTTTTCTATTTATCATATGTTTTGATATCATCTTTTAGGTCAGGAAGTCAGAGATATATCAGGGTCATCCAAAGTGCATCCATATGTGTGTGTGTTTGTGTGTGTGTGTTGCGAGTGTGTGTGTATGCATGTGTATGTGTGTGCGTATGTCAGCAGTCATCAGATGAGGGTGGTGTCAGGGTCAGAGACTGTCGCCATGGTCCATTGTAGAGGGCAAATCCATTGCTAAGCTGGGAATAAGAGGAATGGCCTGAGGTCGGCATAAAGACACTGCACACAGACATACACATACACACACATCCTCTAGGCCTGTTCACACCAAAGGAATTTCAGTACATACAGTAGACCCATGTCCAGTGACAGTATTAAAATACTTTCTCATTTATGAAATAATAATTACAGGCTTCAAACATCTCAGCAATCTGGTCACAGTTACTGAGTTTTTAATGCAGGACTCGTGTGCAAATCAGATACAGTCTGGTGTGTTATGCGCAAAACTGGCAGATAACCAGCTTATGGGTCATGTGCTTGGAAAAACCAATATGCAACAACAGCAGTGCATGGAGGGACATTTTACTACTTTATTGGCTCAGGAGACATAATGGAGATTCTCTTAAAATTCCTGAAGAGAAATAGCATGAGACAAAAAAGAATAGTTCTGTTCAGATTAAAACTTGAATGTATTTTACATCATCAGAACTGATAAGGCTCTTTGTCTTGGATGAGAAATTGTTGAGCTCATAATGAGATTTCTGTCTTTTTAATCAAACTTAAGAAAAAAACATTTTCCTCAGCAAATAATATCTGAGCAACAGGAGACAAGCAGAAGTCTCATTAGTGTTTCCATTATACTTCAAATGAGACTTAAGCTGAAGTCTCTTGTTGCTCACATATTTCTCCTGAGAAAAACTCTTCATTTACTCAAGTACAGATCTCAAAGAAGTCTCTCATTTTGCTGAGATTTGGCAAGATAACAATGCTCTTGTTTACTAAAGTCAGAAATCTCAATGAGAGCTCATTAATTTCTCATCAAAGGCTCAGATTTAATTCTGTGACAGAATATTATATTTTTTTATCTAGGCAAGAAGTATCTAATGTCTTCTTTTAATCATGCTATTTCTCCTAAGAAATTCAATGGAGACTCTCCATTAAGTCTCCTGAGTGTTTTTTACATAAAGAGACACACTGCACCCATTCTTGTTTAAGAGAAACTACTGAGAAATTAAGCATATCTTTTGGGAGTAGACACACCAGGTGGATGGAGGCATGAAATAGCATGTTTAAAGAAAATTTCCTAACACAATAACACTAAACTCAGGACCAGATCCATGTATGTAAGAAGATGGCACACAAAATGGACCTGCAGTGCACACATACAGACAGTGTTAATATTTCATTAACTCTAGCCTTAGTGTAATAACACCCCTGTAGAACAGTTGTGCTGCCCTTCATTTATCACTGCTGGCTTGTCATCACATTCATTTTCTTTTGTTCTGTCTCCAACTTGTTGACAGTCCCACCATTTTGAATCCTGTACTTCAGGAGCACACAGTATTCAAGGCCATGCCCAGTTTGCCTGATAAGCTGCAGGCTTACTAAAATGAAGCACATCAGTAGTGCATATTTGGGTCACATTTTACGCTACACCTGTTCTCATACCTCCTTGCCCTCTGTGTTTGGAATGCATCTAATAAGCAGTACTTTTTCAGCTCATAGTAATTTACTTACACACAACCTTCCATATTTTTACATGTAAAAAAATCACAGTGTTTTCACTGTAAAAAATACTGTAAAAATACAACCAGAGAACAATAGTAAGATACTGTTTTTTGGTTTAATACATTATTTCTGTGAATATCAATGCTTTATTCACAGTATTACTGTATATTGATGACATGACACAATAAAAGCATTTTACAGTACAGTACCGTATTTTTCTAAGATGTTTTCAGTGGCAGTCCCTGTGTACTTTGAACTTACCATAATAACAGTTATTTTACTGTTGCATGCTGTACTTTAATGTACTACAAAGTACAGTTAAAATAAAAGAAACAGTAGATGCACTGTAAAATAATGCTGGCATCTCTGTTATAGTTAATGTTACAGTAACGTTAGTTAGTGTTGACTCTCAGATGGCAAATCCATTTTTTGCAGAAAGAAAAATTTAAGATAAGTTTATTTTTATGGCTTGTTTATACTAATGATGGAATTATGATATTTATTGCCATTTGAAAATGTTCTGCATTAACACCACTCACTCATTAAAATATTTACAAATCTGATATTTATAATAGTACTCCCATGGTCTCAGGTGCACTTTTCTTCACATGTTTAAATCTGAAAGGTATTGACTGGGAACAGCGATTCCTCCCATATTTTAATTATGATGATGCTTTAACACTAGAATTCGCAAACCCACGAAAATTTTCGGCATGATATTAGCGTGCGCTCAGGGTCTGTCTCTGTCTTAATCACCCTCTCAGGAATGTGACACATTCACACCTGGCTGCGCTGCTTGTTGTTATGCAAATAAATAAATAAGAAGTATAAACAAATTGAGCCAAGTAATCCACCAACTTCATATATTCGGTTAGTGGCTACTGACAATCCTCCCTGCTAAATAAAATCCCCTGCAGTGATTAACAGCAGCCCTTACACCAGTAGAGTCTGCCTTCTCTCACTGCTGCTAATATCTATTTTCACTCACCACTGTAAAGAAGCCAAACAGTACAAAACACAGTGAATCTTGTTGTCTCAGTGATTGAACTATATTAAGTGTTGTCATGATTGTTTGGACTTCTGGTGACAATATGGATAGTGTTTCTTTAGAACATTCTGTTCTATACACATAAAATATCTTAATTTTATCTTCATGTGTTTAATACATTCACTGAATTAAATGGGGTTGGACTGACAGACTGAGAATGCCTGCCAGTCTGCTTCAGGCTGATGTGCTGTGTTGCACACTAGCTTTCCAGTAGTGTTTGTGCTTTCTCACAGTATTGTGGGCATTGAATTGTCCTGCAGTGGGGGTTTCCTGGCTGTGATCCTTCCTGGGTGATGTCCAGTGTGTGCTGCTGCTCTGCTCCTGACCCCAGTGTGTATACAGCCCCTGATTACCCATGCTACAATAGGGCAACACTGGGTGATAATTGGTCAGTAATCCTCTTTGTAGCTCATGTGTACTGTACTGGCAGTGATATGAATGTGCAATGAGACAACACATCCTCCAGCAGAGCTGCAGCATTGTATACAGTAATCAATAACACTACTCGCTTTTCAAGGTCGTCTGTAAGTGAAAGCAAAACAGGATCTTAGCCTGACTTCATTCTCTTCAAGGATATTTAATGTTCTTTTAAGTAGATTTTGTGCTTAGTTGGCTAGAAAATGCAAAACTTCAGACAGCTTCAAAGCTGAATACCATTTATACACCCATTACCAGCTGGTAGGGCATTACACTATAAATACACAGTATATATATATTGATATATAAAGATATATAAAGATATATAAAGATATGTGGAAATTGATATCCCTGGTTCCTAACAACACTAAAGAAATCTGAGCATGTAAGTTTATCTGTAGTACTCTAATACACATCATGCCACTCTAAATGACTTTTATGTTTACATGTCAACTATTTCGTTATGCAGACATATTAAAAGACTAGTGGAATTATATCCATGCAGTTAAGCTAATGTGCCCCACATAGACTGAAGGCAAACTGAAGCCATAATCAAACACTTGACTTTGATGTAAATAATTAGAAATCAACTGAAAACTCATATTGCAAAGGTAAAATAAGGCAACATAAGTTTCGAGAATGCAATACTGTTTTCACCTCTTCAGTCTTTCAGAGGACCAAACAGGTTATGGTCTGATGGTGCAAGATCCTTTAACACCTTAAAACTAGGTTTTTGGAGACTATCAACAGTATGGGCAACAGTGCGTGGATGTGCATTGTCATGCAACAACACAACACAGCATTTGTTTTGAATTTTAGGCTTTGGCTCTTCAGTACACATTTAACTGTAATGAGCAGTGTTGAGTATTGAACCGTGCTAATCGTAAGTGGGGCAGTCATTTTTTTGCACTGCAATCATAAATCAAGTGATGTAACATGTTCAAACCTGCATGGGAAAGGGAAAATTTATAGAGAAAATGACAGAGTACAGAAAATGTTAATAAGACATTGCAGCCAACAGAAGTATTAAAAAACAAAAGTGCAAGTTTTTCCTTGCCACTGCCACTGTTGGCTTGCTCACTGGTGATTTGGTGTTTTGTTATTACTAACCCTGTAAAGCTGCTTTGTAACATCAATTGTAAAAGCACTTTATAAATAAATTTGATGTGAGTTGACTTTGACTATTCAGGTTATATTTATGTTCTCTTTTAAATCTATTGTTTAGTCATGTTTTATAAGCAGTGTGGTTTCTAAGCTGAGCTGAGATGTGTGAACAGTGTGTAAAGCAGTGAAGGGCTTCTTTCTGTCCCAGCCGTCTCTGTGTCTCTACTGGACTTGGCTACTATCCCTCTTCTGCTCCACACACAGGCCAAAGTCTGGGTCAGCATTTCTGTATGTGTGTGTGTATAAGGATGTGTGTATGGGGGGAGGGTCTTCAGTCAGCACTGGGCTCTTGCACTATATGTTTGCATTGGTCTGCAGTGTTTTTAAAAATCTGTGAATGATTTAAGAGGTGATATGGATTCCTTTAACAGCAGCTTTTGCCATAATTATTACATAACTGTCTGACTGTGATTATTTTAGATAATCACAATTATTATAAATAATTAGAACTTTTTGAGACCGCAGTTATTTTACTTTTCGTTTAAGTAAAATACAGCAAAATTAACTGATACTTGATAGCTCGTTAAAAAAAATATTCTAATTGTTGCTGTTTTAAAGCAGCAGTGAATACTGTTTCTTTATTAGAGGTGGAGCGTTGTCTGTGGTCAGTCTGGAGCTGCTGAATTTGGCCAGACAGAAAGCAGGACAAACTATACTGCGTTTCTCACAAGCATCACTGACCAACTGTGGTAACCGTGGAGAGCAAGTGTTCAAAATGTTAGTCTTTCTATCCACACATGCTTTTTGAAAACATTCCCCTCATCTGTTAATTTCATCCCTTAAGGTCTCTCTTTGAATAGTTGACCGCACTGAATAAAGTGAGACAATTAAATTGTTCATTGTGATGATTTAGATGACAATATTATAATCAACGTAGGGTGACCAATTTTCATTGATTTAAAGGGGATAATGACAGATAAAAAGTATGATATTTGTAGCAATGAAGTGAACATTGATGGGGAACTGTTAAGAATATGCTGGTGAGCACCATTGTTGGTCATTGGGTGAATGTACACTACTATCAAAAGTTTTAGAACAGTTTTTGAAAGTTTTAGAATGTTTCTGCGCCTAGTTGGACAGGGGTTCCTCCTACAGCAAGATAATGACCTAAAACATCAGTCCAAGCTCTGTCAGAACTACCTCAGGAAAAAAGAACAAGATGGTCAGCTTGAAAACATGGAGTGGCAGCACAGTCTGATCTGTCTGATGCCATGGTGGTACAAAGTACATTAGCCTGTAAGTAGTGTACACTGGTAAAACTCTATATTTACAATGCACTGTGTGTAACAATATAGTGCAATATAGGGAATCAAATAGTTCACTGAGAATTCAGACAGCACTACATAATGGACGACACCCTAAACAGAACAAAAAATTGTAAAAAGGGTTCAATTCAGACAAAGCCTATGTAAATATGTGAAGAATTGGCAAAATAGTATGGTGTAACTAATAAATGTCCCATCAGCAGCTGATAGTAAGATTGACAGATTCTTCCTTTACACAAAGCTAGTGAGCAGAATATTTTTATTTATATTTTTTACATCATACAGTATATATCATATTGCATACTGTGGTGATCATTTTACAAATATCAGGTAGAAAGTGTCCTCCTCAGTTCATATTGTTTTTAAACCCTCAAATTGTAAACACTGTTAAAATTTCAAATGGTACACTTTAGTCCTCATTCCATACAGTCTATGTTTGGAAGCTAAGCTGCAGCAATGTCAGTATGTTTATACAAAACAGTCACTGTCTTTTCTTAATGGTGCATTGGATGGAAAATTCACCTGTTATGATCTTGCTGTTTTTTAGTGGTTGAGCAGTGATGATTATTGACACTGTTCACTGCAGAAAAGTGTATTTTTAGTCATGATTTATTAATATTATTTATAATTTATATCTTTGTACATATTATAAAAAAGAAATTGATTGATTTAGTTCACTAATAGCATTTGCAACTTTGATCCCCTCTGTTATTCTATACTCATGACTCCTTCTTTAATAAACAAACACTCTTGATCCCTCATTACAGTAGTTGAGAGGCATTTGGATAAGTATGAGTATGCATTATTACAGGAGCAGATGCTGTTTTTCTCTGGAGTATCTCTTCACTGCTCCAGTTGCAAGTTAATGTGCTCTCCTGCACACTTGTAATGAATACCATTCATTTGTAATTGATTTAGGGAGCAATGTCTCCAGTGCCATTACTGTCAGTCTGTGGCAAACATGACAGGATGACAGGATATAAATAAATATGGACTTAACTGTTCTGTCTTGCTTCTCTCTCTCTCTCTCTCTCTCTCTCTCTCTCTCTCCCCTTTCTGTGTGTTGCAGAGTAATGAGATGCTGGAGCTGCATAAGGGCAGGATGAGGGAGGAGATAAAGGAGTATAAGTTCAGAGAGGCCAGGCTGCTGCAGGACTACACTGAGCTTGAAGAGGAGAACATCACATTGCAGAAGCTGGTGTCCACACTCAAGCAGAATCAGGTAAACACATACACCAGATCTACAATATCAGTACATGGGGTGATACATACAGTACCAGTCAAAAGTTTGTACACAACTTCTCATTCCATGTTTTTATTTTTATTTTTTTCCCCTACATTATAAATCATTAAGTCATCCAGACTATGAAGGAACACATAAGGACTCATGTAGTAAACTTAAAAGTGTTAAACAAACCAAAACATGTATTAGATTTTAGATTCTTCAAAGTAGACACACAGCTGATATCTCAAACACATTAAGAGACAAGAAATGCAAGTCATGAACTCTTGACAAGGCACAGCTGTTAACTGAAAGCCATTCCAGGTGACTACCTCATAAAGCTGACTGAGAAAATGCCAAGAAAGCTGCATCTAAGCAAGAGGTGCCTACTTTGAAGAATGTAAAATATATAACATGTTCTGGTTTTTTTTAACACTTGTTTGTTTACAAAATAATTTCATATGTATTTCTTCATAGTTTGTATGACTTTAGTATTAATCTACAATGTAGACAATTTTTAAATAATGAAAAACCACTAAATGTCAAGAAGGTGTGTCCAAACTTTTGACTGGCAATGTATGTCCAGATTGCTCCTTTACCCAATCATGAATAACTTTAATACGGTACTTATGAAGACATTGCAATAACATTTTGGAATAAATATATCTCACAAAAATCACCTGCAAAACATTCCACCCCCATCTTTAGTATTGGAGGGACAAATGAATCCCCACCCATGGAAGTTGGATATTATGGTGTATTGTGTGTTGTATGTCCTCCCAAAAATCATGTACTGTATATCCAAAATGATTACTTTAATGGAGAAGGCAAAAGTATTTTAAACTTTTAATGCTGACTTATTGTACCCCCTTTTCCACACATCAGTACAGCTCAATACAAATCAATACATTCTCAGCCTTTCTAAACAGCCCTGCTCAGAAAGTTTTGTGTGTCTGTTCCTGCTCATCACACTCCCTCTTTCATGAGGTTCTACAACAGATTCTAGCCAATGAGAATTAAGCTGTGTCATCACAAACAGTCTCTCTGCTTAGTGATACATGAGAGTCGACATCGACTCTCTGCAGCTCATAGTTTGATTATTTAGGACTCCCCACCACTATCTCCACTCAGGCATAACAGCATCCTATAACCACATTCAGCTCCTCCAAACCAGATTATAACTATGTCCGGGTTATAGCTACAGTATATAACACCAACACAAGTCACATAAAAATCTAAGAAGCACTAACCATTCAGGCAGCAGCAACTTTAAGTAAAAAAAGCCTCTACCCTTCTACTTAATCTCTTTACAATCAGCAGATGCATCAAGCTGTAATTAGCTTTTTACTTGAATTTCCTACCAGGCACCAGAATGTAACTGCTACACAATTTAAGGTGGAATGGGAAACTTCATAGCTGCTGAAATGTAACTGCTACACTATTTAAGGTGGAATTGGAAATTTCATAGCTGCTGGAATGTAATTGCAACACTATTTAATTTGGAATTGGAAATTTCATGGATGATTGAATGAAAGTGCAGCACAATTTAAGGTGGAATTGGGACATTTGAATATCAGTGCAGAAACAGAAATTTCCCTATTCATTTCTAACATTTCCCCATTCTGCATTGCCATTAACCTTTGGTTGTTATCCCTTTTTTAGGAAAAGTTAAATTTTTGTATTCCTGACCCAGTTTGTAAAAGCATTCAAATGCAAAGTGGATACCACACACATACTCTGCCTCGCAAAGACAAAACAGTGTAGTTCTCAAGTTACAGTACATGTGGAGCTACTCAAATTGGGGTGAAGTTAATTCTAATACTTTAATTCTAATACAAAGTTTGTTCTAAGTTCACTTCATATTGTTGAGCAATAAAGAGAGCCCATATCTAAATGACCTGTTTCATATTTTCATATCTAGACCACCAACAAAAAGCTGACTGAGTTGTCTTATTTCAGTTTGTGGGTTGGTAGGCACTAAATAGACCCAAATATAGGTGTATAAACAGTGAAAGATGAGTCTTTATGTTCACATTAGTGTGCATTTATGTATAGAGGTTTTTTAAATAATTTTGAAGGATTTCTATGGTCTGTTTATCTCACTTGAGATAATGCACATGTACTTAATATGACAGGTACAATATCTACATTTGCATTTTTCAAGCCTAACACTAAATCTGGCTCAAACTTTAACCTCAGTAAACAAAAAGAAATATGTTTGACCTTTCAGTTGACTTTAACTGGTATTGTCATGGTAGTTCATCCCTCTTTTCTAGATCCCCTACAGAGACAGGACTATTATATCTTGAATGAACTACCTAAAACTGACTGGAATAAATATCTGTAAATAATCTGGAATAATACTTCTAATCATCACAGGTGGATAATCTGCACACATAATCTGCATTTATTAAATGGAACTATTATTTAATCCTTCCTGATTGATGGGAAGTTAATAATACACTGCAGACACAACAAATATAATTTTTTGTTTGTTTGTTTGTTTGTTTTTGGAAAGCTGTGCAAAGCCATAGTTCACTAATTCAACATTTGGAATTATAATTTTTTCAATTATTTAAAAACAGTGCAGGGGTAAAAATTATAAAATGATTATAATATACTTGTCCTTTGCACTAGTATAGTGGAGTATATATAATTGCAAATAATAAGCACAAAAAACGATTAATAAATTATTAATTAATAAATTATTATTAAATATGATATCTGCAGAATAATAAAGGGATGACTGTATATGACTGGTTAAAATTATATATATTAATATTGACAATCTCTTCTTGAGGCAAAAAAATAGTATAAATAAGTATTCCTGTAAACGGTTAATTGCAGTATGTTGTTTATCTGTGAATAACTGCAAAAATTTAATAAAAAAATCATTTCAAACCTTTGAACACTGTTATATATTTTAAATATAAATAGACAGTATGGTTATAACATCATAATGTTTCTTTCTCTAACTTCTCCTATACACAGGTGGAGTATGAGGGTTTGAAGCATGAAATCAAAGTACTAGAGGAAGAAACCGTTCTCCTGAACAGTCAGCTGGAGGATGCGTTACGTTTGAAGGACATCTCTGAGGGGCAGTTAGAGGAAGCTCTGGATGCTTTGAAGAGTGAGAGAGAGCAGAAGAACAACCTGAGGAAAGAGTTAGCCAATCACATCAGCCTGAATGACTGTGTGTATGGAGCCAGCACACATATAACTATCTCTGCTGTGGAGGGATTCAAGTTTGCAGAGGAAGCTACCACTAATGGCACCTCAGCCTCTGGTTCCAGTCCAAACAATGAGGACAGTAACAGGTGTAATGGCTGTAATGGTCATGGGCCAAAGATGAATGGTGACTACCACCGGCCAGGAGGGAGGAAAGGAGAAGTGTTGCACCCCGTCTCTGATCTGTTCAGTGAGCTCAACCTGTCTGAGATCCAGAAACTCAAACAGCAACTCTTACAGGTTAGTGACAAGTGGAAAGATCTAAACTGCTTCTTTTGTACCTTTGTTAATTGTTGAATGCACTATTTAAATTTAAGCTTTTTAATGTCTTTTTTAAAGCGTTTCAATTTGTTTGATTTCATTTTCACTCCTTTCATATTTTAATTCAAAGACAAATAATTTCTTAGAGAGAAAAAGCCTCGACTTAGAACTTATAATAGAGATTGTTGTGCAGTTGTTGAATTCTGTTAACCAAATACGTGACTATATGACGTGATTAAGGCAAGACTATGAACTCTCCACCCTTACTGCCACATTAATAACATAGCATAGCTTAGTGCCCAACACATTCTGTTTCTTGTCTTACTAGTTTCAGTATTGCAGCCCTTACCAACATTACCAGCTTCATTTATTTTAGCTCTGATTTCCCCAGTGAAGTACTTGCCTGGCCACACTGTTAAAAATTCCTGTACATTTGTAGTTATTAACTGGTAGCAGTTTCACCAGAATTGTGTCGTTTTTTTTACAGCACCGCTACTGTAATCCAAATGTAATCCCAGGTCATTACTGTTTCTTCTTCTGTACTGAAGGAAAAAAACTGTACTGTTAGCTGAACTGTTCTGTTTTTACAAGTTGTGCTTATTGTTTATTTACAGCACTCCACTGTATTTCCATATTCAATATTACAGTTGTGTACTGTAGATGTCTTCATATTACCGAATATCATATACCGTATTTCACTCAGTCTTTAAGATCACAGAACCTCTGTGAGATGATATACTGAAACACAAAACACCATCATGGTAAGATTAACAAAACATGTTCAAATATATATTTACAGTAAGAATAACATGTTAAAATATTTAGTCTCATGTGAATGCAGCAATAGATGAAAGATTATAAATGTATTACCACAGAATAATAAAATGAATGAAAATAAATTTTCCCAATTTTCTGGGAAACTTCTTCTAAATCTCACATGTTAAACTTTTTAAAGAGAAATTAAGTTATATTTCCCACAATTCACCATAGTTTACAGCATTGTGAATCACTATGAATTTTTTTATGGTATGGTATCTCAATAGTGATATCACTGGATTCTACTAAAGCCTTACCACAACACTAATTGCTGGATTTCTTGGGCATAGCTGACTCATTGCTTTCAGTGCACAGAAGCTAACCACTGCCCCTCAGCCATAACAGTGATTACGCCAGTTACTTGTACCAGTTGGAATTTTATTTGATGCCGTTTTTACATTACAAACAATGCCTGGTGGTCAGAAAGTAGGCAAGGTCATGCTGATGCTCAGTATGCCATGTCTTTGACCACAATCAAGTATTATTTGCCTACAACTGTCTTTCAGAGGATGCTACCTCTGACATTTCCTCTTATGAGTTATGTCATTATGTCTGGCCACTAATATAGGCTTGGATTTTGTCCAAATGATGATGAGTCTGCTAGACTGTCACAAAACAGCTTCCACTGTTGCAATCCATGCCAGAGGGCTCACCATGAGCCTCCTGTCTCAGCTGTGGGACAACATTTGGATCTTCTCTTCTTATGGTTTTATCTGCTGCGTTGGGGCCACAACCAGTGAACTACAAACTGGCAGTTGACTACAGCATTAGCTTTACAGGAGACTCATCAACACATGCTTGTTATTTCACTGTTACTGAACAGTACATTCTGATTGGTGTCCTCAGTTCTTGGTAGTGCTCCTAAAGTGCCTAAAAAGTAACCTCTGTAGTAAAGCATGATACAAACAATGGAAATGTTCTCCTGAAATGTCCTTAAGGTCCAATTGTGCACATTAAAGGTACACTACATTCACTTCAGTACCTTTTTCTGGGAGTGTATCACTCTGCCTGAAGCATACATCTTCATATATAAGTCCATTAAGGAATACTTTCTAGCCATTACTTACAACATTCCCTTCTCCTTTTATGTCGAAATGGCCCTTTCTCTATGCATTGAGCTTTTGACTAGAGTTGTTATAATACCAGATTGTTTACGTGTACAGTGAACCCCCGTCCATTCGCGGTTCAGCTTTCGCGGGTTCACCTATTCGCGGAATTTTCTCTAGAACATATCTACTTGTTATTCACGGAAAACCCACAATTTGCGGTTTGTTCTGTAGAACATATGTACTGTACAACAGTTGGGTATGTGCATGCTCCAATACTCTAACGCTATTAGCTGGCGTTCGGATGGCCGTACAAGGCCAGCTCTCATTGGCTGATCCGCACAATACACAGCCACTTTCGCGGGAGCCGTAGACCTGACTAGTTTTGCTTTTCTTTTGCCCCTAAGATGCGCCCTAAACACCCAGCTTCTTCTCAGGCTTCCACCACAAAGTGTAAGTGGCGAAGTCTAAGTGGGTCTCAGAGAGCAAGAGAGAGAGAGAGAGACAAAGAGAAGGAGATCGAGAGAGAGAGAGAGAGTAAACTTTATTTTCTATGTCTTTACACGTGTTTCTGAAATGTTAAGGATGATAGTTTAAGGCATATAGTTGGATTTAACGATCAAAATAGGTACTTGTACTTATAAGCACTTTTACGGGGGGGTTACAAGTATTCGTGGATTTGCACTATTCGCGGTAGGTTCTGGTCCCTAACCCCTTCGAATACGGGGGTTTTACTGTAGTATCACAATACTAAATACCAAATTGATACTCTGATTATAAACTGAGAATGATAAACTAATAAACTAAGAACAGTCATTGTCTTTAACACCAAATGTTCATTTGATAGAACAGAGAATTAGTTCTACATTTATACAGCTTAACTAACATGTTTTAAATGTAATCTCTGTCCATACACATCTCTTCTACAGTAAACTATAGCAAAATATAGTGCCACAATACTGCAACTATTTTATAAATGCTTGGTACAACCCTGCTTCTTGCAGCCAGTGGTAAATAAACATATTAGTGTGCCTTAAATTCCCTGTGTACACTACTATGCAAACTACTGTGTTGTTTATCATGCTGTTTAATGTCCTGTTGAAGCACTGTGGTTGTATTATGGGCCTAAAGCATAATATTTCATTCCAGTGTAACCCAGTTATACTGAAGAAAGCCAATAAAGACAACTTGAAATTGACCATTAATACAATTGTGGTTCTGTCACTCAGTTATGACCACTATAGCCGTCCTTCACTCAGAGTTTGAATGAGGATTCATTGAAGAAGAGTAGGGAAGATTGCCTTACTATTTTACATGACATATTCTGTAACTTTGTCCAATGCTTCACTCAGGTGCATAAGAAATGAATCACTAATGGCAGTCGACTAGCGCTAGCATCATTAATGACAATAAAGAGTTTTCATAGGTTTTAAAAAGGTCAGCTTTTAACTACTTTAGAGAAATTTCTATTTTATGAGAACTACAATCTGACCAGTCACTCAGTCAACAATACAGTCAACAATATGGATTTTTCCTATTTTCCATCTCAGCCCTCACCTTACACTTTAGTTGTGAAAAGTACAGGGTTCTTCAGGGTGAGACTATAAAAGAACCACTTTTGGTTCCCTAAAGAATAAGAGATGAAAAAGAGATTTGCAACTGTGAACACGTTTTAAAGAACCTCCACATTTTAATTGAATACATCCATCCATCCATCCATTCATTATTACATCCATTAATCCTTATCAGGGTTGCGGTTTTATATATATATATATATATATATATATATATATATATATATATATATACATGTATTCTGAATTCTAGCTTTGAAATGATGGAAAATAGTATATCCATGCTACTGTAAGCTAACAGTGCTGTGCACTGAAATGTGTTCATTTCATACTAGCCAGCTGAACGTACTGGGATCATTTG
>BRDA01006327.1:70689-92279 GCA_036984385.1 Crenuchus spilurus
ATATATATATATATATATATATATATATATATATATATATATATAATATCAATATTTATATTATTTTTAATAATATATATGTGTGTGTATTCCTTTCTATCCCTGTCTAAATACTCCAATACATTGAAAATAAGTGTATTTTCCAAAAATAAAGGTTGATTGATTGATTGAACCTTTTCAATGCATTGAGATTATTTAAGCTTTAACATTCTTCACAGTCACACATTTCTTTTTCAAATATGGAATCTGAAGAACCATCTATTGAAATGTTCATTAAGGAACCAAAAGTGGTTCTTCTATGGCATCACACCAAAAAAATGTTGATGCCTTTATTATTAGAAGTGGGAATAATAGAAATGTGTTATAATAAACTTCATGTTTCCAGCAGACAGGGCTTAGAGTGCTGTAGTCTGAGGTCATCTTAGGGAATATTGTCTGTGTTCACTGCTGTGCAGGAAGTCTCCTGTGTTTGTCAGTGGAGGTCCTGTCAAAATGATTAGCATTCCTACCATATGTGTTTCCGCAACTTCATTGGAAAGCAGGACAGGGTGTGTTTTGTGTGTGTGTGTGTGTGTGTGTGTGTGTGTGTGTGCGTGTGTGTGTGTGTGTGTGTGTGTGTGTGTGTGTGTGTGTGTGTGTGCCACAGGCGTGTTCAATGAGAGAGACAGCAGGGGACAGGAATAGAAACTCTGCCAGTGACAACACAGAAACACAGACAGCATACGATGCATAGAGATCAGCATATTGCAAATGACTGTACAGTGCTGTCTGTAAATAATACTCACACTACAGTAGTACAGCTTGACAAATTAACTTAGTACTAATACTCAAATTTGAACATTTAATATACAGTAAATAGTAAATACAGAATCTGCTGCATATTTGAGTGGAATAGACTTTACATCTTTATGTAAAAGTTTAGACACTCCTGCTCAAATGACATATTTAGGTTTTTTTTTATTTACTGAAAATAAATCAAATCCTCTATTGAGAAAAACATATTGTAATGTACAGTTACTGTTTATAACTATATATTATCTGTACAAAAACGTAATATGTAGTTTTTTCAACATTTCTTAAAAATAAAATTCTTAAAAATAGAAATTGTAAAATAAAATGTGCAGGGAAATGTCATATTTAAGTTTGATTTCTATAAAGGATCTGAAGATTCAGACTTGAGCAATATTCTTATATAAAGTGCAAACACATGCCTGTCAAACTTAAATCACTTATATAAGCAACTATGTAATTACTAATTTGACTAATGTAAATCCAGCCAAAAAAGTAGTGTACACTAAAGTAGTGTAGCACAGTGTCAGCAATACCACTTGATGTTTAGCTGGTGTACATAAATGGTGATTTTCTATGTAATTAAAAATGAAAAGGAAAGGCAATCTGAAAACATGGATTCTGGATTCTGGATTCTAGCCAAACAAATACATTACATATGCACCTCACTGACAATCTTATGGCCTGTCTGGCAGGTGGTGATAAGCAAAATAAAACTATTGTGTCAATGCTTTTCTTCAGCTTTGTTTATATAGTTATTTTCTGTTTTGCTGGACCTCCTCCAAAGAGAGATCGATAGAGTTTCACCATCTCAGCTCCAAACACTGGAGATGGCTGACTCTTCTAATACAATGGCTGACTCCCCTAATACAATCCTCTAATACAATCAAGAAGCAATTAAGCAGCACTTGAGTTGAGTTTCAGGACTCACTTGCCATGAGTTATGCTAAATTTATGTCAACCTGAAGAAATATCACACCTCATTATTACATGTCTACATGAAAATCCTTTGATGTTTACAAGTGGATGAACTATTCATAATAATGTTTTTTTCATTATTTACAAAAAAATATTATTTAAAATTATTACTATTAAAATCAGCAAAATCCTTTTACTCAGCAGTTCATGGCTGGTGTATACATGCACTCTTTCACTTTATTAGGAACAACTATTCTTTGGGGGGTAGCCATGGCCTAGTGGTAAGTATCTGGTTTTGTGACCAGAAGGTAACCAGTTTGATCCCCAGACAGGACATGAAGTGCCCTTGAGTGTAATAAATATAAAATATGATTTTAAAGTACATTATGAAGACAAATGAACTTTTTTTTTTGTCATTTGAATTTAACATATAAACAAAACATGAACAAATGCATTCAAAACTTCAATTGGGGTAAACAAAATCACTATCACATCAAATAAAAGAAAGAATTACAATAGGTATAGGGTGACTTCTATATACATTGATCAGTGGCGGATGCTGGTCTTTCAAGGAGGGGAAGCTCAATTCCGGCCTATATCATAAAATGTGTCGGTTTATTTATACGTAAATTCTACCCTCCATTCCTTTTCAAGAAAATGATCTGTGACCCTGTCGTACCAACAAGGCATCTTTTCCAGGGACTTGACTAGTGTCCTCTCAATGGCCAGCAGAGCTAGGCTGCTTAAACGGCCTTGGCTCATGGTGTTGCGGGTGTAAGACTTGAACCGCTTTAAAAACAGGAGAAGCTCTTTACTGGCGCGAGGCAAGTGTGAAGTGTGTCCGCCTGTGAGAGCTACCGCTGGACAGAAACTGCGATAGAAGTCAGAAAGAGTGATAGAAGTCAGTCTCCAAACACAAGCAGCTACAAAAAACACCAGAAATAGAAGCTCGATTTGTCACTAGTCGTTTTTAACAAAGAAAATGCTGCTAAGAGGATTAGGAAAGTCTTCGGTTCAACTCAGAACAGAATGAAAATTTAAAAATGCTCCCACGTATGTTTACACAAAAAGATCGCTAATTCGCTCATTTAGCTGTCAATCAAAAAGGGATTCAGCCTCAGACACATCATCCAATCATCATGCAGAAGCTGAGCGTCCGGGCCAGCTGAGGCCAGCCCACTGCCCCATAGAACCCCAGAGACGCTGAGCGTCCGATGGGTGGGACAAAGCCCAGGATTCATCCAATGACTCGTCTCGTTTCGCTGCACGCTTTGCTTTACCATTGAACTCTGTGGACGCTGAGCGTCCACCCTGTTTAAAGCACTGTGAAGCTGCGGGAATGAGTGAGAGGAAAGCCGCGTCGTTACCAGTGATGAGAAGCTGATTCTGAACAAAAGTTGAGCGCGTTGTATCGCATATTTAGTCAATGACATGTACATACAACAGTATATTATTGATCACTTATTTTTTGACATTTTAGGGGAAGCTGAGCTTCCCTTGCAGTCTTAGAGCATCCGCCACTGACATTGATCTAATGGGCTGGTATCTTTAAGGGCTAAATGAATCACATCCCATGACTTTACTGTAACTGCTTTCACACTGCAAGATATTCCCATTTTTATATGATACTTACATTTGAATAGTGACCAAGAAATAAGACATAACCCAATATCTCTTCTTCATTTTAGTTGGCAAAATTCTAAAACTTCCTGTAATTTCAAAAAGTGAAAAAGAAAAATGCATAATAGATTATTCTGTGTATGAATGTTTGTTTGGTATTCACTGTTACATTGGTTACAGTACAAGGGACATGTAGTTAACAATATTGACTTAATATTGTCTGCTATGCAATACAACCTGAAGTGTTCTTTTTTACTTACTTTCTGTGTCCCCATTTACTAGGTGGAGCGTGAAAAGACAACCCTTCTGACCAACCTTCAGGAGTCTCAGACACAACTGCAGCACACACAGGGTGCACTAACTGAGCAACACAAGCGTGTGAACCGCCTGACGGAGCGTGTCAATGCTATGAAACGTCTCTGTAGTGACAAGGAGCTGGATGCTGAGGAGACAGAGAAAGGGGACACGTCTACAAACGGCTGCTGCGAATACGAGGTAGAAATAAATGGCATTGAAATTCTGGAGTGTAAGTATAAGGTGGCCGTAACAGAGGTCATTGACCTGAAAGCTGAGTTGAAGGCCTTGAAGGAGAAGTATAATCAATCTGTAGAGTGTCAATCAGAAGAACGCAGCCGCAGTGAGGGGAAGCTACAGGCTCTTGATGAGCATGTGATGTCATTGGAGAGGGAGTGCCGTGAGAGCCGTGAGCGAATCAACAGCTTGGAGGCAGAGCTTCGGTGTGCAACATGCATGGCAAACGAAAGCCAAGGTTTGTTGAACACTGCTCAGGATGAGCTGGTCACCTTTAGTGAAGAGCTAGCCCAGCTCTACCATCACGTCTGCCTGTGCAACAACGAGACGCCCAACCGTGTCATGCTGGACTACTACCGCCAGAGTCGTGTTACACGCAGTGGCAGTATTAAGGGTGCTGATGATCCACGGGCTTTACTATCACCACGTCTCGCCCGTCGTCTCGCTGCTATCAACTCCTCAGACCCTTCCAGGAGTCCCCAGGACTCACCCTTAAAGGAATCTCTTGGGGATGGTGGTAAAGGAGACATAGTGAATCAAAGCCCCACTAAAACCCCTTTTGGTTCCCCAATTAACAGTGCCTCACCATCCACTTCACCTGTCCCAGAGGCAAGCGGAGATCTTCGCAAGGAACCCATGAACATTTATAACCTGAATGCTATTATTCGAGACCAGATCAAGCACCTGCAGAAGGCTGTGGACCGCTCACTCCAGCTGTCCAGACAGAGGGCAGCTGCTCGAGAGTTAGCGCCCATCTTTGACAAAGACAAAGAGTCTTGCATGGAGGAGATCCTGAAGCTCAAGTCCCTTTTAAGTACTAAGAGGGAACAGATAGCCACTCTGCGTCTCGTCCTTAAAGCCAACAAACAGGTAGGATCAATCTGCTCTTTTTTCAGAAAACTTCATCTCATTCCTGCTGTAATACCTCTGAATTAGTCAACATGAGTCACACAATGTAAATGAGAGCTGTCTTTTGAAATCATGTAAGAAAGTGAAAAAACATTAGAGTATAATATGATCTATTTTCACTGAAGTTCTCAAAAATCCAGTTATTGAAGATCTCTGCATAGCCTAACTCTTTCTTTTTCTGGATTCTCCCTAGACTGCAGAGGTAGCCTTGGCTAACCTGAAGAGTAAATATGAAAATGAAAAATCCATGGTGACGGAAACAATGATGAAGCTGAGGAATGAGCTAAAGGCTTTGAAAGAGGATGCAGCCACCTTCTCCTCCCTGAGGGCTATGTTTGCCACCAGGTGCACATCATTCATTTTATCAGATCTGCCCTTCACTGTAGCTCGGACAATGGTTAACTCTGAGAAGAGAAGCATTATTGTTGACTTTTTATTGTCATTTGATTTACATTCTGCATTGACTGGTTTGAGTTTATACTTACAATGATTTTGCAATTTTTTTCAATGTAATATGAGAAAAAAAATATTGAATATATATATATATATATATATATATATATATATATATATATGTATACACTTTTATCTTCAAAAATCCTTTACTAGACAAATCTGGGTGATCAGTTCAAGTAAAAAATACAAAATGTTATGTTTACCCCACATGTAGTTGATCAGTATGTTTGGAGTCCCATTCAGAATGGAAACTGTAAGGATGACACTGCTAGTAGTCACCCAATATGTGAGATCAGTCCTCTAACTCAGGGCTGCTTTGTAAATATCATTCCTGTTGCCACAGCTTCCAGCTATACAGTGAAGTTTTTCTTTCATTTTTAAAGCTTACAGTAAGTCTGTATGTGCTCTAAACCACACAGACTAGTTTGTGAGACATTAATTAAAGCCTGTTTATTGTTTGAGTGGTTTGCAAGACGTTTTGAGCATGACTGGGTTATTCTGGTGACTACTGAATTTTAGTTATTGTTAACATTGTTAGCCCTGCAATTCAAGTTTATTTACATAGCTTATTTATGTAACTATATGTTGACTGATCAACAACATCCAGTGTATGTAAAAAATTGCATGAATTAGATTTCTGGCCAAAGCATTTAAGGAAATAATTTTGTGTTAGATCTAATACAACCTGTGTTAAGACATATTTTTGTTCAGAAACACATTACACATCTATGTTAGTGAGATAGTAGAAATTAAAGTAGATATGTTTAAGAAGAGTTATTTCTTCTGAAGGTTCTCCATCCTCAGATGTCTCAGAATAACTGTATTGTGTTTTTTGCATTTGCTTCACTTAATTTTCTCCTTCGTTCTCATTGTCCATCTGCAGGTGTGATGAGTACGTTACACAACTGGATGAGATGCAGAGGCAGTTGGCAGCAGCTGAGGATGAGAAGAAGACTCTGAACTCTCTGCTCCGCATGGCCATCCAGCAGAAACTGGCCCTCACACAGCGTCTGGAGGACCTGGAGTTTGATCATGAGCAGTCACACCGCGGCCGTGGAGGAAAGGTTCCCAAGATAAAGAGCAGCCCTCCGAAAGTAAGTTACCTATCTCACTTTTCCTTCTAGTCTCACTATACTTCTGTAATTGTTTACACCTTCCAAAATAATGTGAATGACCCTGCTGGTGGTCAGTGTTCTATACTAGCATCATGCTCTGATTGGACCATCTCACTCTTTCATGGGCAAACACAATGGAGCATGTGCATCCAAAACACTTACAGACCACTGTGTGGACTGTCAGATTTCACCATATTGTTCATAGCCCAGACTCTGGTAACAAAATCCAGTGGTCATCTGGTGCTTATTCTCTCATTTCTGGTCCTAGTTTAGTGTAATATTCCTCTGACTACCCAGCATCTGTCACCAAGCTCACTGAGATCTCTAACACCAGTTCACATGACTCAGTTTGCAACTTCAAAACCAAGAGCCACTCTGTCTGGTCTATAGATCCCAGAATTTCTATCTCTGAAGATGAGTAGCAACATATTGGAGGGCAGACTGGTTTCCAGCTATTTTGATATTATTTTGCCTCTGTTATCAGTGATGTGCACAAATGAATACATAGTATGTATTCTTAAAGAGCACATAAACTCAAAATAAAGCAATAAGGCACAAGAGGCGATGTGTTTCCTTCCTTCCTCTTGATAAAATCACATAACGTACAGCCTCTTTTTTAAAACGCAGTCAGCATAAAATATGATAAAGACAAAGGAGGAGACATGACACAAACGTAAATATAAGCATA
Source organism: Crenuchus spilurus (assembly GCA_036984385.1). Classification (NCBI taxonomy): domain Eukaryota; kingdom Metazoa; phylum Chordata; class Actinopteri; order Characiformes; family Crenuchidae; genus Crenuchus; species Crenuchus spilurus. The sequence continues at coordinate 77,716 of BRDA01006327.1, forward strand.
TAGTGACAGGACGACACATGAGATATTCAAAAGCACATGGCAAACGTAAATAAACACAGAACACGGAGGGACAAGACTAAGATCCAGCAGAGGCAGTGGGTATGACACATACTTCTAGCAGAAACACTTGTCCCACGCTTTTATTATAAGCATATTTTAGTCAAACTCTTTTATTGAGTTAAAAAAGCATTTTTAAATGATTGTCCATGACAGCAAGTTACAGATGCAGCAGACAGAGATCAGGTTGAACATTTCTAGAGTGTTCCTTTAACTGCATTTGTTTCCTGATATTCAAGTTATATTTAAAAACTCTGCATTCAAATAATAATTAAATATTGTTCTATTACAAATAAACTTCAAATGAAGGCTGAAGTTTAACCTATCCTTTAAGTTAAAACAATGTTCATGACACACTGCGTGTTTTTAATTGCTATTTCCATCCTTCATTTATTTTGCTGGTCAGCGTAATTCTTAATATACACTGTATGCATGTTCTCTGAAGTATATGAAAGTACAAATTATTAGGTCATAGTCAAGAAAACAACAGCTCCACCCAATGGCCATATAGCATAAATACAGAGAATGAGTGTATGATGCTGAAACAGCTCCTTGCAGCATCTTCAGGTTTTAAGTAGCCACCCATAATTACCCATTTCTTGTTTTTGAATAAAGTCCAAATGCCCCATTGTTTTTCCTGAGGTATGAAATACCACAGCATTTAGCAAAAGCCATCACATATGTTATTTTCAGCCTGTTTAAGCTTATGTTATAAATGTTAATGCAGCCTTATGGCTAGTACACAATACTTACAGATTCAAGTGTCATGCTCAGATGATCTCAAGGGCACTCCATATGATTAAAAGTGCAGTCACACAGACCTGTGCTATTTAGGGCTACAGCATATGGGACTGCAGTATGTGCATTGTGCAGACTCAGGGACATGAACTCACCTCTGCTCTCTGCTGCTCACTAGCTGCATCCCAGCGGACTCTGGAATATGGCCTGTCATACAGAGTGCATCATTTATCATTGTGCACCAGGCCCTATGAGCCAAAACAAACAAAAAGCTCATTTTCAATAGATTTCTGGTCAGTGATGCTCATCAGTGTACTTAAAAAGAATCTTATTAATCAAATGTTTGTATCAGTTTTATGTGAATTGAGCCATATAACAGGAGTTTTACTGAATATCAGCATGGCTGTGATTCAGTAGTAGGGACAATAAATCATGATTTGTTTATTTATTTAATCATTTATTTGGCTCTGCCAACACAAGTACTTCAAAATCAAATCAAATCAAAATGTATTTATATAGCGCTTTTTACAACGGACGTTGTCACAAAGCAGCTTTAAATAATTAGTATCAGCTGTGCCTTGTCAAGAGTTCATGACTTGCATTTCTTGCCTCTTAATGTGTTTGAGACATCAGTTGTGTGTCTACTTTGAAGAATCTAAAATCTAAAACAAAAAAAAATATTTTGGTTTGAACACTTTTAAGTTTACTTCATGATTCCTTATGTGTTCCGTCATAGTCTGGATGTCTTCAGTATTAATTTACAATGTAGGAAAAAAAAAAGAAAAAAGTAAAACATTGAATGAGAATTTTGATTGGTACTGTACACAAATTTAAATAATGTAAAATCAGTGTATCGTTGTTTTCAGAGCTTGAATTAAGTACAGTGCTGCAGTGATGTTGCTGATTATACACATATGAATAATTCTACATACTTTAATTGTATTTTTTTTCAGTCTTTTTTGCTTGTTTGTGCTGCAGTTTTACTGTTCAGGTGCATGTGTCTTGTAAGATTCATGAGGCCCTGTGGATATTTAAGCCTAATTAGGGTGGAAACCAGTCTGATCCTCTACTCTTTGCCAGCACCTATTATTGCATAATAAGCATAAATGACACAAAGTATCTACAGTTAAAACAAATAGCTGTAAGTATATACCTGAGACATGCTAAAACCCTCTGTGTTATCTAAATATGCTGCTTTCAGATAGGCCTGTGTAAACATGCTTTTAGCTTCTGTTATGCAATACTGACCAACATTAATATCCCTTGGAATTGGCTAAAAATTCTGGGAAGGGCTTCTGTAGGAGGTGAATACTTATATTTTTATAATGTGTCATCCTCTTACCTCACATTCTGCCCACATTCAATCAAATGATGTTTGCCACATGGTCTATTCTCATCCTCTTAGTAAACAGGACAAAGCACCAGAATTAAAAGTTGAGCCCTGCTCCCACATCCCCAAATTAATACATCATGCACTCTAATCATTATTTTAATGAGAAAGTTTAAAATGTACAAATTTACTTTTAATCTAGATGTTTCTTTATTTTCAAACTGGAGTTGTGATGCTAATGTTACTAAGACTAGAACTCACTAGTCACCCAAAAATAAATACGTAGAACTTGACTGAACCTTCTCAAACTGCATCCAGATCTTAAATAAGTTTGTACAGATTAGTCTATGGAGACAGCATGGCTTTTTCTGTGACCTAAAGTATACAATTTTCTAAGGTAATTCATTTAATATATTGATTTAACTCTTCATTGGACTCCTGATTAATATAACACTGAATATAAATGTGATGAGTATTGTTTACTGTTGTACCTGTATTGAGCTGTGTTGTGTTTTTGTATACCCATGTGTCTTTACTACCAAAAAAATCATAATTTTCATGTATATAACATGAAATTCCTTGTGATTAATATCTGAGAAAAGTGGCTTTTTAACAACTTTTTACAACTACTTTTGATCACTAGTTGCTTTTCTTGCTTTGCTCATTAATCGACATTGTATTTTCTGCCCATTAACCCACATAATATGAACAAGTTCAGCTATTACACTATTACCTGTTTATTGTTAATGTGCTAAACATAAATACAGTTCAGATGAATTCAGTGTGTTCAGTGACTGATTTAAAGTTGGAATAGCTCAACCAAATATGCTAACATGCTAATGCAGCTAAAAGATTAATGGAATCAGAGAGCCACCAGTTAGTGTGATGTGGGTGTAATTCTATAAGCCTGTATTTAGCCATGACCTGGTTGTTAGGGATCTGGTCTTGTGAGCGGAAGGTTGCCGGTTCAATTCCCAGGCAGGTCATGAAGTGCCCTTGAGCAAAGAACCTAACTAGCAACTTCTCCCTGGGCATCATAGATAGGACCACCCACCGCTAATGTGTGTTTCACTGCACAGTTGGGTAAAATGCAGAGTTCAAATTTCCCCACTGTGGGACTAATAAGGGATTATTATATATATTTCATTCACTGTTAGCAACCATTATGACTGAGCTGTTGCACACTTGCTTCAGTGCACTACTACAACAGCATTTTAACACACTGAATATCTCCAGTTTCTCTCAGATAAAACATTCCTGGTGTGTGTGTCCTTGTGTGTATGTGTGTGTCACTAACCCTGACTGTCACCCCTCTGTATATCTGTCTAATTTATCAGTCTCTTGTAGATTGTCAGCAGCCTGCTGCCTCAGTACCGCCATTCTCCCCACAAATGAGGCGAGGCAGAGCATTCACAGGCCGCAGGTAACCTGCCCTATGGAGGAAGTCTTCCTATCTGTTAGCTCCTGCTTCAGACTAAAGCAGACACTGTAGTTAGATAAATTACATCTCTATGGAGAAGATGCTGTGCTAGATCTTAAAGCAATCGTAATGTGAAAAAATAAAAAGTAACACACAAATGACATTACTTTTTATTAGTCATCTTTTGAAAATGTGCCAAACTGACAATCCAAAAATGTTATACCCTTCTAATAATACTTACAGATTTTATCATCAATATTATTTTAATATTTTTATTATGCTATTTATAAATATTTAAGAATGTATAAATGTATTAATTATTTATTATTATGTATTTGTTTAATGTTTATGTACAGTTCTTCATCAATGAATAGAATATTGTGGAATAAGATCATTGTTGTCCATAATTTAATTCAAAAAGGTAAACTCTTGTATGTTGTATTTATTATATGTAAAGTGACATTCCAAGCATTTTTGTTGTTTTGCTGTTGACTTAAAGCTAAATCAGTGTGACTTAGAGCTCCTGGAAATTAGAAATTCAGAATCCAGAAAGCAAATTATTGAATATTTCACATTTGAGTAAATTTCTTTTTACATAATGCATTTCCAGCCTCATTTTATCCTTTTTGTAAAATTAAGGCATTTCTTTGTGACATATGCAAATAGCAAATTACCTCTGTTCTGATTGGCTACCCTGCTGTATCACCATGCTGTATTCAAGTTCATGCTGAAAACCACTTGTACTTTCAGCATGAATATGTGGCACTAAGCTACTGTAAGTTGAATAGGTAGATCCACATACATAGTTTTTTTTGTGTGTGTGACATCACAAAAACAGGAATTCAAACTAGTCTGCTTACTTTTTAAAAGAGATGGGATATTTATTTTCTATTATATGGGTGCTGGAATTGTCCAATGCTGAAATCTAGCCCCAGAGCAATCAGTAAATCTCATCTTAAATCAGAGTTCACTGCAGATTTCCCCATGAGCTTGACTGACTAATTAGAACCACTCCCCAGAGTTCTGCAGAGCAGTAATATTAGATGGTGGCTACACTTCAGTGTGCATCATTTCTGCTATAATAAAGTAGGGATGCACAAAAATCTGACTTAAATCACAGTCTTGATTCGTTAAGGCAAATTTATTCACAAACAGCATCAATTCTGCACACTGTAGTATGGACCTCACTCTGTCCAGAGCACCATGATAATGTATTCTAGCATATAATATGTCAAACAGGCGTATTGTTCATTAGACTGCAGATTAGAAAAGCAAGTTTTAGGTCAGAAGTGGTAACCACATCAGTTCTGTATGTTGTCGGTATGAACATTAACACCGGGCAGGAAAAGAGAACCTTGGTAGCCACACTTAAAACATCCAGTCTAATTAATCTCAAAGTTTCACAAACAGCATGCCAGTCATCTCTCATTAGCGTCATGCTTTGTTCTCATACCTCATTTGTTCTGTTAAAATCTTATGTTCAATGACACAAAGCATGCAGGTGACAAACCAGCTAGGCTAGTCAGGATAAAGGCTCATTCACCTTAATATTAATTAAGTAATAAATAAAAAATTCAAAACATGTGAGGCTCTCTATTATACAGTTCAGCTGTTGGTCATATTAAAGTTTTGATTTGCTTTAAAACTTTTGCAATTAGCAATTGTTAAAGCTGCACTTATTTAAATTCTATTTTAAAAGTATTTATACTTAATAACTTAAAATATGTGTTGTTATTTACAAAATTGATATGTTGAAGAGTTGAGTTGAAATCAAAAGGCAAAATACACTACCAGTCAAAAGTTATAGAACTCTTTTAGAAAGTTTTAGAATGTTTCTCATCTGCACCTAGTTGGTCAGGGCTTCATCCTACAGTAAGATTATGACCCAAAACATCAGTCCAAGCTCTGCCAGAACTACCTCAGAAAAAAAGAACAAGATGGTCAGATTGAAAACATGGAGTAGCAGCACAGTCTCCAGACTTAAACCCCATCCAGCTGATCTGTGATGAAGTGAAAAGCAAAACTACAAGTGCCAACATTAATGTGAACATCTGCAGCAGATTTGTGAAGAACTGTCTGAAGAATATTTGATGTCTATTGTAGAAAAAATGTTACGAGTGTGTTCAGCTGTTATATCTGACAAAGGTGCTACTGTGATGAGTCCAAAGTTTAGATACATTTTGGTCTATAAATTGATTACATGAGTTCTTATTTAACTGTTCTGCTTTCATTTCACAATGCAAAGAGACATTAAACTGAATCATTTTCAATAAAAAACTGGAAAAAGTTGGGTGATCTAAAACTTTTGACCGGTAGTGTATGTCATGAATTGTGTAGCCCTACAATTTAAAATATATGGATCATCTACTTTAAAGGCCACTTATTTATTGTATTTAATTTTTTCCCATGTGGCCTACTTATGATGTTTGTGTTGTTTTATGTGACCATGTGTGACCTGTCTTTGTGCCTTAGAGGTAAACAGACAGTGTTTATGTGACATCACAAAAACTAGGAATCTGAAGTGAGCCGTTTTGTGGCTAAGTTTCCATAAATGTACAGGTTGTACTATGGAATGAATTATACATTTTGAAACTTTAACTATGTTTACATGCTTATTTATTTGAAAAGAAAGGGAAAGAGATTTTCTATGAAGAGTAATGTCATTATGTTTTGTATAGTGCATTTCCCATTTTATCACTATTATAATTTCTTTAAGATTTAGCACAAAGTTCGGCACTTTATTACAGAATATAATAGATTATAATAGATTTAATTCAGAGCCATCACACTTCTGTTTGATTTGGTGTGAGACAGACTTACTTATATTTGAAATCAGTGTATTCAAACTATCTCTTTAAAACTTTAAAGTTTGTTTGTTAAGCTAGAACAGGTTCTGAGTTCTTCAAGAAACATCCTGTTTTCAAGTAACATTTTAATGTTACTAATTCTCAAAGTGGCTTGAGAATTTGTCTTGGCTCTGTTTGTTGGTCTGGTAATTTGTCAGTGTAATAATATGTATGTTGGCCATGTATGATGTCTTACATATTAAGTATACATGGTGAAAGTTTTGGTTCCAGCACTCTTTTTAACCAGGTAAGTCATTTGGAACAACATACTTTCCATGAGAAATCGCTGTAATGTTCTGTTTTCTCTCTTTCCCTCTGCCTCACTGTAGTCCTAATATTGTGATAACTCTTCAAGAGGACCTTCAAGAGCCACAAGAAGGCAGCCCCCTGACACCCTGCGATCTTTTCAACTGTCTGGCACATCAGTCTTATCTACCTGGCCCCTAGCACCTCCCACAGACTCCTCCCAAAAGTACCTGTGCCCCCTCCCACTCATAAAAAAACAAACAATCCAGGGGACATGTCAAACACCCATCCAAGGTGCTCCTATTTCTGTGTGACCTCAGAAGGACTCGCCCTGTTTTAACTCTTGGGGGGGCAGGACTAGGGTGCACTATTTTTTTCTCAATTACAGAAGCTGTCAAATGCATATTATTGCCTGGAATGGCCTATTTATCAGTTATTTATTTATCTATTATTTATGTTTCCTGTCTATTTATTTGCAGAATCTCATGCTGAGTCTTTGGTTGTTGGGTATTCGTTTTCATTTGAAACTGACAGGTGCAGCTTTGCTGTGGATGCTACTTTTGTCTTTTTAGAACTTAATCAAGTATTTGAAATATTGGGTTTTTAATCAAAACATAAAAAATGCTAAAAAGCTTGTGTTTTTTATATGATTTGCCTGAAATCTTGACGTTTGCTTTAAAAAATTATTTAAAATTCCAGAAGTTGCACTGAAATTGGATTGTAACAGGCCAAGAGTGTTACAGAGAAGGAGTGCAATGGTGAGTAATGACAGCTTTGACTTTTAGACACTAAGCTGAACAAAACAGTGACTTAACAGTAAAGCCTGATAGTTAATTAGACAAGGACAACTGAACTCTAAGTAATAACTGACTGTAATGTGTGCGAAAACTTCTCAGTACTATTTTATAAAAAGACTATCTTATAAAAGGTTAATAAATGGTTTAAATTTAGTTTATTAATAGGTCATAAACACTTTAGACATTGTTAATAAGCAGCTATAATGCATAAATTAAATGACTCATTGTTTGCCAAATAGTGAACCCACATTCATTTACATTAAACTTTTTGCCAATGTAATACACAACAGAATCTGACCTCCGCATTTAACCCATTTATGCAGGGAAACACACACATTAAGTTGTGAGAACATGTGCCCGAAGCAGTGGGCAGCCCTATGGCGCCCAGGGAGCGAGTTGAGTTATTGAGTTGGGAGTTAGGTGCCTTGCTCATGACTTGCGTGGGGATTGAACCGGCAACCTTCCAATCACTAGACCAGATCTTTAACTACCAGGCCATGTCTGCCCTTACTAGCATTTTATTAATGAGAAATTAAAAATTCTTTAAAACCATGTTATGAAGTATTTTTGTTTGTTTGTTTATGTTTACATTTCAGCATGTTATAAGTCCACTTCCACAATTTTCACTATTTGGCAAAGCATTTGTGTTAGTTATGAAGTATAGTTGCTTTTTAATGACTTATAAAGTATTTGTAACTTATTGATAACCAATAATAAACAATTTTTCAATCATTCCTAAACTCTTTATAAGTGTAGTCATATTGTAACAAAGTACCACCATCTCTGTATGTCTCTGCAGTGGTTGAGTGACCTTTGGTTTTGACCATTTAAGTGTGAAAATTTGCATTGCAACAGTGATAATATTGTTGAGTTTGGTTTCTTTGAATCAAATGTGACTGTATGTGGAGTGTATGTTATTTTTTATATTCATTTTGAAATACACCCTCATAAAGATGATATTTTATACTTGAGTTCTCTTTTTTTTACTGCTGAGGTGGTGTCAGGTAGGAATTTTGAGTGCTACTGTAGTTATGTAAGAGCTAATGGGCAGATTTGGGGCTGCTGGCCAGAGTGGGGCTTGATCGTACAGTGCTGGTTTGCTGGTTTACTTGCACATGTGATGAGTTTTCTACATCTGCATTCCAAAAAACACTTTTATTTTATGTTTCCATTGAAAGGATGAAGTTGTTATTATGGGTGTTCTGTCTACTCTATTTACCTATTTGGTTCCACTTGCCAATCCTCCTTCTCTCTCTCTCTCTCTCTCTCTCTCTCTTTGCTCAGAGGAAAGAAAACAATCTAAAGGAGATCTTAACATCTCAGTAGTTTTACCTACACAATAATGAGATCAAATGGAAACACAAGTGAGACTTTAGGTTAAGTCCTGCTACTCCTGAGAAAGTACATCTGAGAAAAGTACATCTGAGAAAGTACATCTCCTGTTGAGGTTTCGTAGAAATCTCATTTAAGTCTCAAATTGGCTCAGATTTGCAAATAGTAATATCACTGAAGTACCGAAATCTCAATATTAACTATTTCTCTTCTTGGTTTTAATGTTGTGAATAATAATAATGTTTATCTCATGTCTCATTTTTGTCTCTATGGCTATCCATTGCTATTGGATTTTTAATAAGGATCTCCATTAAGCCTCCTAAGACATTAACAAGAAAGATTTGAGCAATAAATTTTCCTCTGGGTCCTTTCTCTCTTTCCTCTCAGTAGATCCCTGACTTAAGCACAAACACATTGTCCTTCAATATGTTCACCAATATATTTTTTATTTGACTTTACCATGTTGTTAATTGTACCATCAGGACCATTTCAGACCTTTTTGTCACAAGTTGCAAAGAGAAATGAAAACCAGCCAATCGGTTGAAAGACAGTGTTAAAGTCAGCACTTCTTCAGTCAATAAGTGTCCCTTGTGGAAGTGGAACAAGGTTGAGTTTCTGTAATGACACTCACAAAAGAGGTCATATGATCAATGCTCTTATTCAGACACTTGTTTCAGTCTCACTGGTACTTCTGGTACCATCTCTTCTAGTTTACATGGAAGGATTTTCGATCGTTCTCTATGAGTTGATTGTCTTCCGCTTGAAATATTGTGATTGGTTGATGTGCATCTGAAGGGAATTGAAGTGATCTGCACTGAATAGGACAATCACTCTCCTTGTTATTGGTGAAAGCATAGTTGTGACAGCAAGACATAATGATTTGAGCTTTCCTCTTTTGTTTGTGTGTGTGTATGTATTCACTTATCAGTAATGTCACAGTTTATGTCTTTGTTCATTAAATAAAATCGGAACTCAAGATTCACTTCTGCATGTTGTCAAAGACGTATACCAAGAGAAATAAGTGTGATGTGGGTGAACAGTCACTCTTTGTTCGTGACACATTGTGGCTGTTTGCACAAGCGAACTTTATCTGAAGTGTAAAAAAAGGCGTCTTAGTCTTGAGAAACTTAAAGAGATATTAACCACAGAACAAGCACAGCCAGCTCTGGGTCAACTCCTGTAAAGTGCTGCAGTGTAGGTGCCCCGATACGTAGACTTACATAAAAAGAACACTACATTTGAAAGGCACTTAACATACTATTAAATGTGGGGTTTACTAATATACGCAGCCTGAAATCTGATTGTTTTAATACATGGAAGAGTAGTAATAGGCTATTACATAACACCTCACTTTAAAACCTCATAGAATAAACTTTGTCAAATTTAAAGCTGTAGAAGTTACATCTAACTGCCCATAAACTTTTTCTGAGCCAGCAGTCATAGTAAATAATGAATTCATAAATGTTTATAGAAGGTCTTTAACCAAGAGGTGAAGAAATATTCTTGGAACCACTGTTGGTTCTGAGCATGCATTTCTTATGCCAATGAGTGAAGAATAACTCAATCAGTTTACATATTTTTCCACGTAGTTACTGGATAATACACCCTTATGATGTAATAAAAGTCAATCAGTTCAAGAGATTAAATTCAGGCCAGATTCCAGAATAATCTGTACCTTTTACCTGTCTATTGGATTTCCAGTCAGTCAACACTTATATTTTATTGCTTGTGGGAAATGACATTTGGACTTTTGGACAGAAGAGACTCTTCAGACAGCAAATGGGTTCTATATAATTTAATAATGAACTGACTTTATTGAAGTATATGAATTTATATGAAATTCCCACACTGTTATTCAAGAAAACATACAAATAGTTTGCGGTTAGTGCCTTATTGTTAAGAGACACTAAACAAAACAGTACAGATAAGCAAGTGTAAAATGAAACTGCCCTCATCTACATGTTGTATAAAGACCAGTCCTACTATAGTTCACTGCTTCACACACTACCTATAAACTTTAGAGTTACTCATGAAAACATGCAATATTGGGCACAATGATGATGTAATGACTATAGCACTTAAGTGCAGACATTTTATACTCATGCAGATCACATAAATTGGGCATGGTGAACGAAAGACTTTAGTTTGCTGTACATTATCAAGATGGGCCTACAAAATATGGAGTGGGTGAATAGAATGATTGCATGGAATAGAAATAAGTTAGAGTGATCCAGGTAGCCAAAGTTGTATAGACTACCAGACATCACAGCTTTGCATAAGTGTTATATAATCAAAGCATTAAAATGTAAATAAAGTGATTTATTGGTTCACATGAGGTCATATAAAGCAGATTCCAAGAAAGAAAACTTTTGCATTTACCATTAGCAATACATACAAACATTCAGAATGTAAATGTGTACACAGTAAATCTGCCAGTGTTAAATCAACACTATTAGAGTTAAATTAACACAGAGAGTGTTACATTTTGACACTCTCAGTGTTAATTTAACTCTAATAGTGTTGATTTAACACTGGTAGATTTACTGTGTATATATATATATATATGTGTGTATATATATATATATGAAATCGCAATTAATATGTTTGTCGTATAGTTAATCAGTCAATTAGCGAGCGTAAGTGCAGACATTGCTGCTGAAATTGCAGAGAAGAAGAGGTGTTGTCTGTCCTGTGTAAACAAACATGTCACTCATTTTCTAAACATTTTTAAATGTAGAAAGAAACAAAGCTCTTTGGACTGAATTTTATTGAAATGCTCTGCAAGGAAAAGTGAGGAAAGTGTGGCCAAAATGACAAACGTTACTGTAGAAGATAGTCTGATTGTTAATGTAAATACACTTAATAAACCAGTTTATTTATCTACATTATTTTTTATTATGTATTATTATTGTTTTATACATTATTGTTATTTATAAAATACATTTTTCTTGGTAATAAACCAGTAGGTGTATAAAACACTGGGTGTATATCAATTTGTGTGGTTTTTGGGGGGCTGGGACAGATTAATTGCATTTTAATTTAATTTAATGCTGAAATGTAATTTGATATATGAGCAAGCTGAGTTACGAGCTCCGTCACAAAATAAATTAAACTCGTAAATCAAGGTTCCACTCTATAGTGAAAAATGTCAATAAAGATTATTTTAAAAAGAAAAACGCATAAGCCTTTCGTCATCATCAGCGTAGTGACTCTTAATGATGCCGCACGCGGTCAAGTGTCAACATGAACTATGGATGACTCACAGGGCCAAACTGAATTTGCATTCTGAAACCTGGTTACTAGCAACACTATTGTAAAAAGTCTATACTGTTCACCATTCATTTAACATAAAAACAGTCTAAATTAAGAATCGTCTGTACAAATGTAAATAAATAAAAATTAAAAATAAACTAATAAATCCTTTAATATTCATTCACATTTAGACAAAAGTTCACTAAATAAAATGTGAAAATACTACTATTTTTTGTATTTATGAATGTGGTTTGTGGGAGTTGTTAACGGTAAACTTTCACTGATATCTATTGGTGCTCCGAAATGAAAGAATGCGTTTGCACCAATCACAGTGCGCTATGTAATACCGTGAACCAATGAGGATTAAGGGGCGTTTCCCAGTGCAGTCAAGGTGATCGCTGTGTTAATCGGATGAACGCTCGAGAGCTGTGCAAGTGGCAACAACTTTGGACCTGATTTACAACAACTCGGGAACATTTGCAGATTACACAACGAACCGAGTGAGAGTAACGTTAACTTCAGTCTCTGCTACACGAGGATGTTTGAGGAAAGTCTCTGAATCACTCGTTTTGTGTGAGAAATCTTTATTTTATCGCTAAACAGCGGAGCTACACAGTCGCTTCCCTCGCAAGAACAAGTCTTCTCAATGTTGGAGCGACCTAAAGAAGACATGGGTGAGTTTAGGCGAACTGCCTTCAGGAAGAAGACCAAACCCTGTGAACCTGTGAACGAACAGCCTGAGGAATGGACAGGTGAGCTGGGAATATAAACACTAATGTTAAACTGAAGGACGTTGAGTCCACGTCACACTACAAGAATAAGACGTTTATGGTAAATCACTATAGTTCAGTATATGACACTGCACAAGTGCTCCACTACAAGACAACAATACAGGGATATTATAAAAATGTGAACATTTTCATATAGCATTTCTACAGATCTTTGTAAAGGTGAATCCTGTCTTGGAGGACCACAGTACAGCAGTTAGTGTTCTAGAGTAGAAATGTCCCAGAACTGTTATGGACTCGCTAAAACTGGATGTGGCCAGTAAGGGATCACCTTGATGACTTCACTTTAAATAAATAAATAAAACAACTTCCCAGGAACATCTGTCATCAGTTGAATAAGCAAATAACAATCTTACATTCTTAAAAAGAGGGTTCCTTCGTACAGAAAATGGTTCTATATAGAAAACATTCTTCAGATTGATGAGGAATGTGCTGTAAATGGTTCCATACAGAACCTTTTTGAAAATGGTTCTATATAGCCCCAAAAGGGTTCTGCTGTAGTTACGATGGCAAGCTTGTAATAATAGAGGTACCTTTTTTGGTGCTATATAGAACCATTATCGAAAGGCATCTGTATAGAACCATACAGCACATTCCTCATCAATCTGAAGAACCCTTTCATCATGCACCAAACCCTTTGAGTGTTCATGGTTCTGTATAGAACCATTGTCTTGACTAAAGAACCCTTGAAGAGCCATCTCGTTTAAGAGTGTGTAAAACTTTTTTTTTACATATACATAGACACACATTTGCACTTGAATCCTAATGACACATGGACAGGACTGTGATCATGTATATTATTGTGAAAGAATGGCTTATCCTCTGGGATTTGGATATGATTTCAATGGCACATAGAGGAATGCCCTGTTTTGCACATGCAACTCTGGAGACAAGTCCATACTGGTCATGGGTTAGTATAGCATTTTGGTCTGCCTCCTGTCCTAAGATTGCACTTTCCTTTCAAGCTAATGAAGCATACGTCTTGACTATACTATTGCTCTGTTTGTCTAAATAAGTTAATTAGCTTTAATTGTTTGCCTGTAAGGCTCTCAGTACCTTCCTAACCATCCCTGCCCTCCCATTAAAACTGAGGAGCTCTTTGAATCTAGATTTCAGAGATAGGAGCTTGGACATGAGGGAGGAGTTATGGAGTCTCAGAGGCAGTTAAGCAGAAGGCTGTATGTAAACAGTCCATGAAGATTGTGCATTCTGAATCTTTGGGATTTTACCAACACTTGAGATGTTGGAGTCAGTACAGCGTAACCAGATGAATTTGAGCTTTTGTTTCACTACTCGTCATCTCAAACTTGTGAAATGTGTTTTGTGTAATGTCCATAAATCCTGAAACTAAAACTGCACATCCGGCTGTTTTCCGAGACTAATGAGTATTGCAGTCTGTTTACAGAGGACCACTTGATGTGCAATTACAGCACATTAGAGTGGGCCTGTGTAGGTGAATAATGTTTGGGTGTTGATATATTCATGAACACTGTATTTGAAATTTAGTTCATGTTAAAATGTTATATCTGATATATAAAATTAAACATTTTATAGACTTATTCTCAATCTGACTACAGTGGGCATGGCTATGAGGTCATATTCCAGTCAAATGTTTGTTGTGTTTCCTAATTGTGGGCTCACTGATGAATTTCCTTTACTCCTGCTCAACTTGTTTTCTGTGCTCATTAGCTGGACTTAGTCTCTGAACTGGAATGGACAGGGAACTGTGTGTTAAAAACAGTTAATTGATCTATGAGC
>BRDA01006330.1:13864-25835 GCA_036984385.1 Crenuchus spilurus
TTTCTTGAAAAGGAATGGAGGGTAGAATTTACGTATAAATAAACCTACACATTTTATGATGTAGCCCGAAATTGAGCTTCCCCTCCTTGAAAGACTAGCATCCGCCACTGGCACTGACCCACCTGGACTGTCATAATTCATATGTGAGAATGCTATTCATTGACTTTAGTTCAGCATTCAACACCGTGATCCCATCCATGCTGATATCCAAACTCAACCATCTGGGCATCAGCACATAACTCTGTAACTGGATCGCAGACTTCCTGACTAACAGACCCCAGTCTGTTAAACTAGGCAACCTCCAGTCATCACACATCACCCTGAACACTGGCGTTCCACAGGGCTGTGTTTTGAGCTCGTTACTGTACTCCCTCTTTACCAATGACTGTGTGCCTGTTTATGGTTTGAATACCATAGTCAAGTTTGCAGATGACATCACTGTGATAGGCCTGATCACAGACAATGATGAGACGGTCTATAGGGACGAAGTACAGAATCTTTCCTCATGGTGCCACGACAACAACCTGGTACTCAACACACACAAGACAAAGGAGATCATCATGGACTTCAGACGGATTAGGAACCAAGCTCACATCTCCATCTGTCGAGCTATAGTGGATCAGGTGTCTAGCTTTAAGTTTCTTGGTCTCCACATCTCCAGTGATCTCACCTGGTCCTTGAACTCCTCTGTCCTCATCAAAAAGGCGCAAAAGCGCCTTTATTTTTTTCGGAGCCTCAAGAAAGCTCACCTGTCTCCCAGGATCCTGGTGAACTTCTACTGCTGTACCATTGAGAGCATACTTACTAACTGCATCTCTGTATGCTTCACAGTAGGGATGGTGTTTTTGGGATGGTACTCATCATTCTTCGTCCTCCAAACACAGCGAGTGGAATTAAGACCAAAAAGTTCTATTTTGGTCTCATCTGACCACAGCACTTTCTCCCATGACACCTCTGGATCATCCAAATGGTCATGGGCAAATTTAAGATGGGCCTTTAAGATGACATTTAAGATGTCAAAGATTTATGACATCTTACAGCCACTGTAGAGACTCCTTCGTGGTTGGAAGAGCGGGGCTTTGGAAAGAGTTTTCAGTTGGTTGCAATATGGAAACTAAACCACTAGATGTTGCTGGAAACTACATACTGTGCCTTTAAGTGTTGGTTTGTCATCTGGTTTAGCTGATGTATGTATGACATCAGAGTAACTATGGAAGGTAATGCCATGTCTGCTAATAACTGCCCAGTGGAAGCATATATAGTATGAATAATAAAGGTCCTAAAATGGAGCCTTGAGGAATTATAAATCTCATTTTTGTATGAGTAGAGGTGACATTATTTACTTTAACGAACTAGTAGCGGTCTGTAAGGTAAAACCTAAACCATGAAAGGGTTGTTTCTGTGATTCCAGCCATGTTATTCAGTCTTTCTAGTAGAATAGTATGATCAATTGTGTCAAAGGCTGCACTAAGGTTAAGAAGCACCAGTATAGATTTCGAATCGAATTCTATTGTCCCGGCTTATCATCATCATCAAGGGAAAAATTATCGTGAAAAAAATTTATATAGTTTTATCACCCAGCACTAATTTTTTGTATTGTATTGAAATTTTTTTGTATTTCAACTTGTATTGATTACTGTAATGCCCTTTTTTTCTTCCCTTGTCTGTCTGCTCAGAACCACCTGCAATCTATCCAAAATTCTACTGCAACACACAACTGATCCCATATTACCCTTGTTTTAAAATCACTTCACTGGCTTCCTGTTGAAAACACGATCCAATTTAAGATATTAACTATCACTCAAAGAGCACTGCATGGCCAGGCCACAAAATGTCACTGACTTACTGCATATACATACAACAGCTAAAGCATTTGAGGTCAATTGACCTGCGATTATTAATGCTTCCTCAAATCCATTTAACATGATAATTGAGGTATTGAGGTTATTGTACCGAAACTGTGGAACGCTCTAAGTATCGAATCTAAGGGTGCTTTCACACCTGAAAGTCCGCACCATGGTTCGAACCAAGGTTTGTGTGTTTGTTATTTTGTATATATTTGGTCCGGTTAGGTTTGTTTTCACACTGCATTTTACGAGCGCACCAAGGTCTTTTACTATGACACGCGCACATGCTGTTGTCATCACTGACATGGTGTGCGTCTTCCTACACTCAACACTGATTGGTTTGTATAAGGACGTGCGTCTGACACTTTTATATCCTTTCAAATACTTTTATATAGGGATGTCCCGATCACGTTTTTTCTGTTCCCGATCCGATCCGAGTCATTAATTTTTTTAGTGTCTCCCGATACCGAGTCTCAAACCGATACTTCTATTTTCTAGATAAGAACTAGATAATACTCTTCACACAGTGCACACATTACATTATAGTTAATAAAATTAATCCAATGTTTATATTTAACATCGGCAATGCTTTAGGGAAAACAACTGCCAGCTTCCAAACTATTGTTAGTTAAGTGTTTTCAAAAGCTCTAAAAGACGCCGAAAACCTGTATTTTCTACCACAGTGATCGGCTGGTCATCCAAAGCAATGAATTCAGTGACCCTCTCTGTGATCTTCTTGGCTATAGCGCTGTCTCGAGAGAACTTCTCTTTTAAAACTGTCTGATAGCGTAGATTGCTTAGGTACAGCCTTTAATTGAGCTGTCTGAACGAACTCACTGTTAAGTGTTTATTTTTAGGTGCTGTATTAAATTTGTAGTATTAAATCAGTGACGTGCGGTCAGGGGAGACCTGTCATCATGACAAGAAAAAAAATTATAACATAAAATGAATATTAATATTTGTCCACTGATCTTTATGTATGACTAATTTCAAACATTTTTATAGTCAAAATCGCTGAAATTGCATATTTCCTGTTCAAATACAAGGGTGAAACGCGAGGTGCGCAGCAACGAGCCGAGCCTCACCTCTGAATGCGCAATCCATCACCAACTGGGTTGATACATGCAATTGGCGCGTGCCGTATGTCGCCAATATAATGTTTGCATATACGTTTATATACCCTGATTTTCCACAGTCTGGCTAATGTCTTTAACCATTTATGTTTAATGTTTATTAGTGACATATTTAGTTTTGCTGATGGGACATAAAACCACAGTGAAAAGGCACAGCATGAGGCAGGGCAGTACTGCTTCACTGAAGGGGGCGTACGTGAGCCAACGGGTGCTTGTAGCTGCAGTCCTTTTACAGAGGCGAGTGAGAGTGAAGAGCACGGAGGGTGCAGAGCTTATCTTTACGTACCATACGTGTGAGAGAGTGTGTGTGTGAAGAACGCTGATGAGATACGAAATAACCAGTAGCCAATTGAATAAGCTACCCTTTTGGGTTTATATATTTGTAAATCCGACTCTAAATGAGTCGGTGTCTCGCCAGCCATGAACCTCACCGCACGTCACTGTATTAAATGCAGATCTGCTACTACCACCCAATGAAACACTCATATTGCAGACATTACACCTCATTGTTGGACTCCTATCTCTTTCTAATTCGAAGTAATTCCACACAGCAGACATTATAATCACGTTCTGATACAAGCTCTGCTCTCATTTTACGACTCTTTGTTTATGACAAAGATCGGGCTTAGATTTGTGTTTAGAAAAGTTGATACCGATCAGTTAAAAAATGGCGTGATCGACATCCCTACTTTTATATTCCGCTGCCACAGTTTCTTTAGTTAAGTTTAGGTTGCTCTGTCATCTCCTTTCTCTCTCATCCTCTCAGAAAATAAGCTGCATGTTTCAGTATTTTTGTTAGTTTTTCAAGCTGACTTTTCACATGTTCATCAGACCAAAATTATATTAAACATCTCGTCTCCTCTTCTCTCCATGTGCTACCACGGGTCATTTTTGCTGATTTTCCTTATTCTGTTGTTGTTGAATGTTGTTGAACGTCTGCAATAACTTCCTGTATTTGGTCCGAAAGTCTGAACCTTCTAGAAAAGTGTTTTCACACTGCAAATGAACCGGACCATGGTTCAGTAAGTCCGGACTGAGACCACCTCTTTTGGTCAGACAAATTTTGCTCCTTTGGTCCTGACCGTGGTTCGTGGCCACTTTTACACCTGTTATTTTGGTGTGGGCCAAACTGGAAAGTCCAAAAGTTTTTCTTACTTACTTACTGTGTAATCCATGCATAACTCTTCAGTTGTCTGTACAATGCAGCAAAATACAGGAAACCCTTAAAAAATATATTGTTGGTATTATCATGATTGTGTGATGGTATTGCCATTGGAAAACCTATATAGTAGTACCATTGTGCTTCAGTGGTATTACTACAGTAATACAACTAGTTTTATCATACTAAATACTATTAGTAGAATTACTTTCTCAAACTAACTGCTTTACTGTTGTATTACCATTTTAGTACATCCTAAAGCTAGTTTTACAATGATCCTTTTTTGGGGAAAATAGCAAAATTATTGATTGTAAAAATATGATGCCATAAGAGTGCAACTAATTTTTAAAAAGCATTGAAAGTGAGAGTATAGAATTGATTGCCAAGTGTAAGTATTGAAAGGTTTTGATAGTTTAGTGATTAAAAAGGTGCAATATGAGGACCAAAACCAATTAGCCCATCCCTTGTAGGTCACATCCAACTGATTTGCGGGAAAATCAAGTTAGAGCACCTCCTCAAAATCTTTGAAATTGTTTTTACTATTAATGAATGATAGATATTAGAGGCCATTTAGCATAATTAAAATCATTCTAAAGCTCTTCATTATTTCTTCCAAATTTTCATTGACTTCTTGCTATATCTGAGATTTTATGTTCCATTTTTATGGAATCTACCTTGCTGTGTGTGTGTGTGTGTGTTGCAGGATTTCCTGGTGACCCAGTTGATAGGCAAAGATCTGTTTGATATATGGAAGGTGGTGAACCCTATGGGACTCTTGGGGGAGGAGCTGACCAGAAGAGGAGTCTCTCTCCCAGAACCACGGCTCATCCAGTCTGCCGGAGCCAGCACTGTCCTTCCTCTTTTCATTGTTGGTCTTTACAGGTAAGCCACTGGTAAATTTCTGTGGTTAGATGAGAGGTAAGCAACTTCAAATCAAGACATTTGTATCATGTTTTGGAACATCAATGAAAACTGTAGTTCTGTTTAGATTTGACAATAAAATATCAAAGATGACTGAAGCTACATTCACATTACAAGCATTGTTAATCAATTCCAATTTTTTGCTCAGATAAGGTTTGGATACAGTGAGGAAAATAAGTATTTGAACACCCTGCGAATTTGCAAGTTCTCCCATTTAGAAATCATGGAGCGGTCTGAAATTTTAATGTTAGGTGCATGTCCACTGTGAGAGACATAATCTAAAAGAAAAAATCCGGAAATCACAGTGTATGATTTTTTAATAATTTATTTGTGTGTTACTGCTGCAAATAAGTATTTGAACACATGAGAAAATCAATGTTAATATTAGCCTTTGTTTGCATTTACAGAGGTCAAACATTTCCTGTAGATTTTCACCAGGTTTGCACACACTGCAGCAGGGATTGTGGCCCATTCCTCCACACACATCTTCTCCAGATCAGCCAGGTTTCTGGACTGTCACTGAGAAACACGGAGTTTGTGCTCCCTCCAAAGATTTTCTATAGGGTTTAGGTCTGAAGACTGGCTAGGCCACTCCAGAACCTTGATATGTGTCTTACGGAGCCACTCCTTGGTTATCCTGGCTGTGTGCTTTGGGTCATTTGGGCCATGACCCATTTTCAATGCTCTAACTGAGGGAAGGAGGTTGTTCCCCAAAATCTCGCAATACATGGCCCCGGTCATCCTCTCCTTAATACAGTGCAGTCGTCCTGTCCCATTTGCAGAAAAACACCCCCAAAACATGATGCTTCCACCCCCATGCTTCATAGTAGGGATGGTGTTTTTGGGATGGTACTCATCATTCTTCGTCCTCCAAACAGTGTGATTGGAATTAAGACCAAAAAGTTCTATTTTGGTCTCATCTGACCACAGCACTTTCCCCCATGACTCCTCTGGATCATCCAAATGGTCACAGGCAAACTTAACACAGGCCTGGACGTGTGCTGATTTAAGCAGGGGAATCTTCCTTGCCATGTATGACTTTAAACGGTGACGTCTTAGTGTATTAGCCACCTAACCTTGGAAACAGTAGTGCCAGCTCTCTTCAGGTCATTGACCAGCTCCTCCTGTGTAGTTCTGGGCTGATTCCTCACCTTTCTTAGGATCATTGATACACCACAAGGTGAGATCTTGCATGGAGCCCCAGTCAGAGGGAGATTGACAGTCATGTTTAGCTTCTTCCATTTTCTAATAATTGCTCCAAAAGTTGATCTTTATTCACCAAGCTGCTTTGCAATTGCCCCTTCGTCCTTTTCAGCCTTGAGAAAGTTCACAATCTTGTCTCTGGTGTGTTTGGACAGCTCTTTGATCTTAGCCATGTTAGTAGTTGGAGTCTTACTGATTGTGTGGGGTGGGCAGGTGTCTTTATGCAGCTGATCGACCTCAAACAGGTGCTTCTAATTTAGAATAATAAGTCGAGTGGAGGTGGACTTTTTAGAGGTGGACTAACAGGTCTTTGAGGGCCAGAATGTTTGCTGATTGGCAGGTGTTCAAATACTTATGCAGCAGTAACACAAATAAATGATTAAAAAATCATACATTGTGATTTCCAGATTTTTTCTTTTAGATCATGCACTTAACATTAAAATTTCATCCATGATTTCTAAGTGGGAGAACTTGCAAATTTGCAGGGTGTTCAAATACTTATTTTCCTCACTGTATCTTTATGGCTCACATTCTTAAATGTGCATTGAAAGTATCTGTTTGTCATGTGAAATGTTATGCATGCGAGTGTTCATACATTTATGCATGTCACCTCATTGACCAACACCAAAAAACCTTAATTCATTGTATTCAAACTGGCCCATTAGTAGCTCATGTATTCTTCACATTTTGTTCAGGAGAACAGCAAACATCTCATGAACTTAAGTGAAGAAAAGCCAACTTGCTTTTACCATTTTCTTTTGCTGTCCTGTTCTCCATTGTTGTTTTGAAAAAAAATCTGATTTTTGTCACAGTCTGTCAGGCTTCCTTAACCGCTCTGTTGACCATATGATTAACAAGCAGTTTTAAGTTTAGTTCCACATGTGGATTGTTTGAACTGGGAATTGAACAGTAAGATAAAACATTAACTATGTTTAATTACCACTTCATTTTTTTATCTGGTTTGTTTAATTAAATTTAATAATTTGTTTTTTGCAGATGTAAAAAGTGAGTGTTTTAATGCTGATTTGAGACTAGTTAATGTTCCCTTTTCCTAATGTTCCCATTTGTGCTTGTGTGTGTCAGTGAGAAGAAGCTGCTGGCTATAGGCCCTGGTGAGACTGTACTGGCTGCAGAAGAGGAGGCAGCTCGTGTGGCTCTGAGGAAACTTTTCGGCTACACTGAAAACCGTAAACCCTTTGACTTCTCTGCTGTCCCAGAGCAGACTCGAACATCAGCCACCCAGGCTGTCACCAGCGGATAACATCACTTCCTTGACCTCCATCTAACATCTGCTTTCTTCTCTGCAGTGTAGCTGTGAGCACAGAATTACAGGAACATCTATAGAGGTCCACTTTCTTGTGGATGAACTCGAATGGGTGTCTAATACTCTGATTTATTTACAGTTACAAAATACAGCAGCAGTGTGGAGACCAACTAAAACCTGTGAGAATTACTTAAGTTTAGTAAAGCGATCTATGTGAAAAGGTTATAGATGAAGTTGATTAGTACATCAAAACACACTTAATTTTGAGTTCATGGTAGTGTTGTTAGTCTTTGATGAACAGATCCTTTGCTTATTGTGATACAACTGTTCAAATATCCTATATTATACATATTTGTTCTAAGCTGTAATTATTGATTAAAGTGTTTGTTTTTACCAGTATGAGACATTGAATGACTTTGTAAACAATCTGAACATGTCGTCTAAAGCAGCAGACCTTGAAACATTTGTGTAATATTTTTTTATTTCAAAATCTATTTTGTAAATTGAAATTGCCGCTATAGGAAAATATTGTGTATAAACACCAAGAACATATACAGTGGATATAAAAAGTATACACACCCCTGTTAAAATGCCAGGTTTTTGTGGCCAAGATTAATCATTTCAGAAACTTTTTCCATCTTTAATGTGATACTCTGTACAATTGTTTTTTCAGTCAAAAGTAGAGTTAATCTCATTGTGTTTATCTGTGTAGTGGAACATCAACAGGTATTTTCATACACCTTAACATTCAACAGCATAAATGGGGAAACTGCATTAATTAATTGAAATTTAGGTGGAGTGATTGGACTCACCTCCATATGGGGTATATTCCCACTTTGGGATTAATGACCCGATGATTAATTTCAAAATTATGATTTCATTTCCCTTTTTGTGTGTGGGAACGGAAATTCAGAGCTTAATAAATGATTTTACAAATACACCACCTTGATTGAATTAAGAAGACAATGTTTAATAAAAAATCGACGAACATAACACAAACATGACGTATAACAAAACACTCATAACGACACTATCATTTCAAAACAGATTAAGCAGGTGAAACCCATCTGTAGCTTGAGGTGAACTTGGACATATAGACAGATGTGACTGAGAGATAATTAAACCTGATTTAAACTATGTAATGTGGCTGATTTATCAAAAGAACACATGAGGCGCCAATTCTGAACATAAACAAATGGCTTACTGTTATGGCGCTCCAGCCTCGTCACAAAGGGGGTGGGGTCTTTCGTCGCAGGCTCTGATTTGCCTCTTCTGACGTTTCACAGCTTCTGGCCTCGGTACGTCCGTTGCTCACCCGATGGGGCAACTAGCTGAATGCTCTCGTGAGGGCACTTCCGCTCACTCTGGCTATTCTAACGAGAGTTTTCTCGTCATAACGGTTGAAGCATGAATTGCGACCCAGGCCGCTACTACTGGATCCAACGAGTGGGGAGGCTGGACAGGCCGTCAGTTTGTTCAGAACAGGCTCCGAGTGTTCATGCTCTGATATCTCTATACTAACTCTTTACACTAGCTGGTACTTTCAGACTAAGGTAGACTACCAGCTTTTAACTGTAACTTGAAGCTAAACTGAGGTTGCAAAACAATAAACATTACATAAACTGCATTATCACTGGGCTATGAGACACTCAGCGAAGCGCTGTACTTAAGCGTGGTTGCTAGAGCGAGCTTCTTTTTGAGATGACCAGAATGGATCACCTGGATGGTTAAAGTCTCTGATGGAATGATGAGCTCAAAGCTGTTCTTTCTGCAGCTGTTCAAAGCCGGTGATGTCATCTGGCTGAGCTGGCTACGGCGATGTTTCTTCTTGGGGTTAGTTGAGCTGAAGTTTTCAGCTTGTGCGAGAGTTTTTAAAAGGAGGCTTAAAGTCCCGCCTTCCGGATTCAGATTTATTCTGGTTGGCTGTCTTCTGCATTCCAGGGCGGTTCCAGAGGATTTTAGCCTTAAAGCTTGATATAAACCCTTTTTATATCAAAACCTATTGTATGTAGAAGTTTAATCTTTAAAGGAAATTAGTTGCTTAGCATGGTATCATGCTGGCAATGTAGAGTGGACAGATTAATAATTGCCTAGAGATATTAAGATAACCAATTTTTTGATAATTAGAAACAAGGTAACATTTAACTTGTAATACACCTCAAGGCTTGTTAGTATACAATATCATCAAATTAATCCATCTCCTTCAGTATGGCTCAGTTGATGAAAAGAAGTTACATTGTTAACATGCATACATTATTAACAACAAATGTGAAGGCATTAATTTGTTACCATATTACTATTAACTAAAGATGAAACCATGTTTACATATATACGTTCAGGGTTGCATATGAGTCCTGTGGATTGATACCCATTAATCCTATAGCATAAGCAATCCTATAACATAGGTCTACAAACTTATTTTAGAAATTTGTGAGTTCTCTTGAGTGTGAAGTCGAATTGATGGGACCTTGGCTGTCTCAAAAAAGGGGGCGCTGTTGGTCCATATATGGCACGTCCTCATAACTACGTTAACTGTGTGACTTGAGTCAAATCCTTTCTGGTTCTGCCAGATGTCTCCAAGGATGTCATCTTTATGGCCCTTTGAACCGTAGTCCATTCTTTGGGTGTTATCAATGTAACAGTTTCGGGGGATGTTCTGTGGCTCTGCTACTGATCTGTTTAAAAAAAGGGACCTCTCCAATTGGTTTGAAACAAGCCTTATCTCGTGGGAAATGTTGGAACGGACAGCTTGGGGGTCAAAGGTGGCCCCTCCACAGATTCTCTGGTGTGAAGGAATGGTTCCTCCTGCCAGGCCGAGAGCGTGTGGAGTCGGGTCTGACCTCCATGATGTAGGAGAGTGTTAAGAATACTTGATTCCCCAATAGTTCATCAAATAATTTCTTCACTGTCTTTATTACATAACCTTGACTCAGACTTCAGGTCTCCACTGGTGGCATTGAGAAGCTGTTACCTGAGCCCTTTTGATCAAGGGTTCTGAAAGGTCCCCCGAGGTGAATGGGGGTTAACAACAGGGGGGTCAGCCATCTGGATTATTGGTCACTATGCTTTATCAGCAGTGATGGAATACAAAGGAACTCTTATCTCATAATATTCTTCAGGTTCGGAGTGCTCAGGTGGTGTGAGGTTGTAAAATGCCTCATGTATATAAAAGCTCCCTCCTTAAATCCTGCCGTTCATCAGACAAAACCACATCAAACGGGCTTATTTTGCTACTAACCCCTGAGGTATTTTGACCAAAAATGTGACAAACTTTTCATTTAGACTCTCAGGCAAAATATTGTTGAAAAGTTAAGTTAAAATATGGGACATTTATACTGCAGTGAATTCAATTGCTCAGTTTAAAACACCCAATTTTACTCAAGAAAGATTTGTTACAGCTTGGGAGTATTCTACAAAGCAGATTTTCTAAATTATTGTAAGGCCAACATGTCAAATAGGAATGTTATACTGTTCTTTTCCCATTGATCAATTTGACTTTGGGTTTAAGTTAGCTGGCTAAACTGAGACATGCTGCTTTGTGAAGTTCCCCACCGGATTAAATGTAGCAAGTTTGTTGTGAGCAGTGAAAATACTAAAATACGCTGGGCAGGGTAAACTCCCAACACCACATTTCTACTACCTCTGGCAAAACCAATGGGCTCATCACATGTAGAGGGTGTTCACCCACCTGAACCCTCATGTCTTCATGAAACATACCTCATACAAAATAAATTATTTCAATTTGTGACTTTTTTTTCAAAATCAAGAGAAAAAATGTTTATCACCATGTAATTTGCATTTCTAGTAAATATACCAACATTGTGGATAGACTTATTCCTTCAAAGCTACTTAAAGAAACACTCTGTTACAATTAAACCTATTTTAACAATAATAAACTCGTCCCTTAACTTAAGACATGTACCCAAAACTTTTAAACTAGCAGTTATTAAACCTTTGATCAAGAAATCAAATTTAGACCCTAATATATTGTCCAGTTATAGACCTATTTCTAACTTACCATTCATGTCTAAAATTTTGGAAAAAGTTGTGGCCCAACAGCTTTGCTCATATTTGCATAAACACCAAATTTATGAAAAGTTCCAATCTGGATTTAGATCTCATCATAGCACTGAGACAGCTCTTATTAAGATAACAAATGATCTTCTTGCCTCTGATCAAGGCTGCATTTCCTTATTAGTTTTACTTGATCTAAGTGCAGCCTTTGATACAATAGACCACATATGTTCCTAAAAAGACTAGAGAACATGGTTGGAATCACAGGAACAGCCCTAATGTGGTTTAAATCTTAACAGAACGTTACCAGTTTGTAAATGATAATGATGTATCGTCCAACAGTACAAAAGTGAGATGTGGATTTCCACAAGGATCTATCTTAGGACCTCTATTATTCATACTTTATATATTGAACGAAAGGTACAAACCG
>BRDA01006332.1:0-14638 GCA_036984385.1 Crenuchus spilurus
ACTGTGGAAAATTGACCTACACCCCACAGTGTTAAATAATCTGTATGAAATTGGTATCGGCCACAGTCAGTTGTTTATTATTGGTTAGCAGTGCATCTCTAGTATGTATGCACACTATCACTCAGAAGTTTAGGATCTGTTATTAAATTTAATATCTACGATTTTGTTTAATTCTTTACTTTTTATAGCCATTTGGAGACTATGATCACATCCACAATAGCTGCTGCTCCACATACAGAGGGTCTGGTCTGGAAAGTATTCATATTCCTTGAACTTTTTCACATTTTGTCATCTTACAACCACAAACAAATGTATTTTATTGAGATTTTAAGTGATAGACAAACAAAGTACCACATAATTGTGAAGTGGAATGAAAATGATACATGGTTTTCTAAATTTTAATCAAATAAAAATCTTTAAAGTGTGACGTGCAAAAGTATTCAGCCCCCTGTACTCTGATACTTCTAAACAAAATTCAGTGCAATCAATTACCTTCAGAAGTCACTTAGTTAATAGAGTCCAGCTGTGTGTAATTTAGTCTCAGTATAAATACACCTGTTCTGTGAAGACCTCAGTGGTTTGTTAGAGAACACTAGTGAACAAACAGAATCATGAAGACCAAGGACCTCATCAGACAGGTCAGAGATAAAGTTGTGGAGAAGTTTAAAGCAGGGTTAGGTTATAAAAACATAGAAGATAAGTTTGTTTTGGTTATATAAAACATGGAAGAGTGGCAAGAAGAAAACCATTGTTGAAAGAAAGACATAAGAAGTGTTTGCATTTTTCCAGATGCCATGTAGGCTTGCAAACGACACATGTCTTTCAACAATAGTTTTCTTCTTGCCACTCTTCCATAAAGGCCAGATTTGTGGAGTGCAGACTTATAGTTGTCCTGTGTACAGATTCTCCCACCTGAGCTGTGGATTTCTGCAGCTCCTCCAGAGTGACCATGTGCCTCTTGGCTGCGTCTCTGACCAGTGCACTCCTTACTCGATCTGTCAGTTTAGGTGGACGGCCATGTCTTGGTAGGCTTGCAGTTGTAGAATACTTTTTCCATTTCTGGATGATGGATTGAACAGTGCTCCTTGGGATATGTTTTTATAACCTAACCCTTTAAACTTCTCCACAACTTTATCTCTGACCTGTCTGATGAGGTCCTTGGTCTTTATGATGCTGTTTGTTCACTACTGTTCTCTAACAAACCACTGAGACCTTCACAGAACAGGTGTATTTATACTGAGACTAAATTACACACAGCTGGACTCTATTAACTCATTAAGTGACTTCTGAAGGTAATTGATTGCACTGATTTTGTTTAGAGGTATCAGAGTACAGGGGTCTGAATACTTTTGAACGTTACACTTTTAAGATTTTTATTTGATTAAAATTTTTAAAACCATGTTTCATTTTCATTCCACTTCACAATGATGTGGTACGTTGTGTTGGTCTGTCATTTAAAATCTCAATAAAATACATTTACGTTTGTGGTTGTAAGGTGACAAAATGTGAAAAAGTTCAAGGGGTGTGAATACTTTTGCAAGCCACTGTATGTCTACGGTGAGGTAGGACAGTGTCACTACTTTTAGTTCAGTTTTGTTGTCTTCTACAATTGACAGTGAGCTTATAAACTTTAATACAACTGTTTACTCTCCACAACAAGTTTAGCACATATTTTGCACAAGGCATCATGGGAAATGGAATATGACGGAAATGTGCATTAGTGCTACAGCTCTAATTTCACTAATGTTGAACATAACTTTTTGTTTTCCAAGACATAATCTAATTAAAAAATGCTTGCACAGATCTATTCTAGTGATTAATAGTGTTTATAGGGATTGTTCATGAACTAATACTTCCTGTTCTGTTGTATCCACAATATTGATATGTCTATAAGCTCAACTGAGCTAAAAAACAAGGAACACTGTCCTACCTCACCTTCTACCGTAGACGACTGAATATCTAGAGTAGCAGCAGAGTCTCTAAAAGGTTAAAAAGTAAAGAACAATCTTCCTAAATAAACGTGTGTTATGAAAAATTCTGTGACCCCAAACATTTGAGTGGTAGTGTGTGTATGAGTTTGTGTGTGTGAGAGAGACTGTGAGGGGGTGTCAGATTCAGATAACATGTCCATGTGTCTTTAGTGTAGTACAGTATGTGTGTTTCTGTGACTTTAATGTGTCCATAAATGTGTGTTTCTGTAAGTGTGGCTCAGTACTGTGTCTTTGTACAGTACAGTTGACAGGCCGTGTGAGGACACATGGTCAGAGGTCAGAGGTCAAAGCAAACAGGAAGCTCTGGTCAGTCTGGTCAAGGTGCTACTTATACAGCTGTATGCACAGACATCACTTAAGCAGCTCAAATATCTCAAGTAATGCTTTTGACTGAAAACTATTGCAGCCAAGTCACTTTCCTGGATACCGCTGACCTTTATTACTGTTACAGTCTGTTCTACTCTTGGCCGACTGTTGCATGTATCAAATGCATTTTTCAAGAGCACAAGACAAACCATCTTTGACCTGGTGATTCCCTCTTTTTCCATGCATTTATATCAGTCTGTTGGTTTTTCTATGTAGGTCTGCTGTTCAGTGCAAGTGCAGTGTTTGTTCTGGTCAGTCATTGCAGCGCCCCCTTCTGCCAGGTCATGATAATGCTGCGTGGTTATACTCTTTGGAATTTGTGATTTATATCAGATTGCAAACCTGTATTGTTACTTGCTGCATTTTAATAAATTATGCTTTGCATTTGAATCGTTTGTTTTAGCACAATGCTTATATGTTCAAACATGAATTACATACTCACCTCATGAACCCACTAAAGTAAACATTTATGTCCCCTAATGTTTGGTTGTGAAGATGTGACATAACTTTGAATATTCCCAGAAATTTCCAAATGTTTTTTTTTTTTTTTTAATATATTCATTGCATATAAAATTATATGTCAAACCTTTGTTGTAATGTTGATCAGGATGGCTTGTAGCTCATGAAAATTAGAAATCCAGAATCTCTGATTATTATATTTAATTTGGACTAAATTACATATGACAATTTATATTTTTTAATTAAATTATGAACACAAATGAACTTTAACAATATTCAAATTTTTGGAGTCACACTAAATGTACAAAAATGAATGTTTTCTTGTTTATTGAGTACAGTTTCAGAGTTTGGGCACACAAAGAAAATTGAGTCTTTTGACCTTACTTAATAGTTTACCTTTTTGAATTTAGTTACGAACAGTATTCACAATATTCTAATTTTTGAAGATGCACTAGTATGTTCACAATGGAACTTCTAAACAAACAAGCTGCATTTTAGAATCAAGTCATGTGAATTAAAGTCATTCACTGGTGGAACATTTTAAAAAATCATTCAGAATCTTGAAAACATATCTGATTGAAATAAACTGGATTTCAGTGCAGATCATTATGTCTGAGGACTGAGAGAGTACAGGACAATATAAAGAACAAAAACGAGGTCTAGAATGAACAACAGCTTCTATTCGTGGGCATTGCTGGCCTCTAAAGTTTTCTGAAAGTGAAAGTAAAGTTTGTGCCCTCTCCCCTCTGACTTACGTTCTCTTCTCAGTCTAGTGATGCCGTGGTATTTGAATAAGGAGAGTTCAGTGAACCTTAAATATCTGCAGAAATGTGAGGGGTGTACTCACTTTTGTGATACACTGTACCTTGACAAGTCATCAAGCTGAATTAGATACATTACATTGATTTGCATTTTTAAATGCACAGTTTGCTTTAATCTTCTTGTGGACTGTGGAACCTCTGTAGCCAGTTTTGTGGGCTGTGAGTTTGAGTTGCAAAAGTTTGGGGACCCCTAATCGTGGAGAATACAATAATATCTCATTAATATTAGATTTTTCATTTGCAAAGGAACAATCTGTATCCAATAAACACCTCAAAACTTACTTTCTACCTGTGTTAGAACAGAACACCTCTAGGTGTGTGACCTACTCAAAAAGCTAGATTAGATAAGATCTTTTTTTTTTGCAAAAGTGATTGCACAAAAACGGAATTTTACCTCCACATTTAAGCCATTCACACAGTCAAACACACACACTAGACCAGGGGTGTCCAATTCAGGTCCTGCAGGGCCGGATTCCTGTAGAGTTTGGTGATCTTCCTGATCAAACACACCTGATTCAGCTCAGCAGGTAATGAGCAGGTTTAATAGTAGTGTCAGAGCAGAGAAATCACCAAACTGCAGGAATCCAGCCCTCCAGGACTGGATTTGGACACCCCTGCTCTAGACTGTGAGAACATGTGCCTTAAGCGGTGGGCAGCCCTATACACAGCACCCAGGGAGCAGTTAGGGATTAGGTGCCTTGCTCAAGGGCACTTCAGTCATTACCTGCCTGGGGATTGAACCGGCAACCTTCCGCAAACCAGATCCCTAACCACCAGGCCACTAGGCTGCTCAGCTAATAATGTACATATGTGGGAAATGACCATGTCATCAGTATTCATGTGCTAGAGAGAGAAAGGCTGAAGTTTGTAGTCTGTAACTGTAGTGGACTGGTCTAGACAAAGGTCCAGGGCAAAATTGAGTTCCCAGTAAAGCCCTGCACTGAACTGAGAGTTTCTGTCATGTTTAATCCAAATAAGGTGGATGTTTGCTATTTTAATTTACAAAAATGCTCTGGAGGAAGCCAGAACCTCTAGATAATCACTATCTGTGTAATATATTATCTGCACATTTTCACCTTCTTCTTCTCTTTATTTTGTTTGCTTGACTTGCTGTCATCCAGATTTGTTTTAAAGAGTATTTGGGTTTGATGGAAAAAGGTAGTGCTTGTTATGTAGTGATCATTTCAAGGATCTTTCACATTTTTTACTCATTGTAGAAAGTGTATTATCACCGGTGCAGGTTGTAAATAGCCGAGCATCATTATGGAACAGAGCTGCTTCTACAGCTCACACTGAAGATTAATGAACTGCAGTACCGCGGTGTGGCCACTAGTCGGCTAATCTTAGGAGTCACAGCAGTCATTTGCCTTCACATTCATTTCTGCTACGTAGGAACTAAAAGGAAAGAGCTTTATCCTTGTGCCAATATAGCCTAAAACATTCATTGCAGAGATATCAGACACACTGAGGGCTGGTAAAGGTTATGTTCGTGTTTACCTGTGTGTAATAAAACTAAAATGAAGTAACATCCGAACTTAACGGCTCAATAAGTTGCCTATTAAGGTTGTCGACCCAGTTATATAGTCCAGTCCACGTTTTCACTCTGTCCGTCTTCTCAAGACCACTGAATTCCAGCAATCCAGAACGCTGAGACCTGGTTTGCGGGAAAACCTGGAGTGGATTAGGATTCGCGATGCGCTGGAGTGGCACACACTGGCACTACCATTCCAGCCCGAATCAACATCTGGTTGAATGTGGAGCATTGGAGTGGAGTCTGGCAGCATGGAGAGAAAGTGATGTGCAAGTTGAGAAGGCGTAGCTGTGTACCCGGGGGTCACTTCGAGCCGAGCCTGGCACGGAGCAGGACTCTCCGGGGAAATGACGGTGTAATGCAGACGCTTAACGGGGTCGTTTAGCGGACGTAGCGAGGCTCTCCAGCAGAAAAACAATACAAACAGCCGCGGACGGACGCGGCGTAAACAGACAGATATTTCTTGCTGGATGTATCGTTGCGGACCGTGAAGGTCAGAATGTGTCCACAGAACTGACTGGATGGTTTGAGCTCGTATGAGGAGGACATGGCTTCAGCTTCAGCGGCTCAGCAGGAGACGAGGAAGTTCACTCGTGGGCTCAGCAAACCGGGCACCGCCGCCGAGCTCCGCCAAAGCGTCTCTGAAGTCGTGAGGACTTCGGTACTCGTGGTAAGTGTTTTCAGGCTGCAGTGCACGCAGGACAGGTGAATATTATGTCCCGACGTTGTGGGAACTTTTGACTGAAATGTGTGACGACGTAACGGTCACTAACCGTCACACACGGTCACTCGGCAGGCTAAAGTACTGTCTAAGTCATATTAAAATAAGTCACATTTAGACTTTAAACCTGTTTATATGTGAAGTAAAACTCCGTTTTCTGTCAACCTTTATACAAAATAAATATGTAAGGTTAAATATGACACCTGTACGCAGCAGAATCTGAAATAATCCTCAAGAGCTTCACAGAGGAGATACAGCAGGATATCAACAACTACGAACCACATTCACTACATAAACAACAACACACTATAGAAGCCCTTTACACTTAACATAATAATAATAATAATAATAATAATAATAATAATAATAATAATAATAATTTACACTTAAAATTAATTATAAAATATTTTTAAAAATCGTGCATTTAATATTGTTTCATTATTAATTTAATTGCTAGTTCATTTTGAGATATTAAGTCAATATATCTCCTGTCAATAAATCTGTCATGACTTAGCTACTATCTCAAAATTATGACTGAGCTAGTATGTCAAAATCTAAAAAATAATTACTTAGCGAATATGCCAAAAATAATGACAGCTAGTATCTCAGAAGAACGACTTAGCATCTCAAAACAATGAGAAATGTCTAAATAATGATTTAGCTCGTATCTAAAAATAATGACTTAGCTAGTATCTCAAAATTATGACTTAGCTAATATTTCAAAATTATGACTTTTTTACTATTTCAAAAACAATGACTTAGCTAGTATCTCAAAATAATGAGTATCAAAATAATGGTATCACCTTTTTCCTTAGGCCCAGTCATTACTCTTTCAGAGCTTAGCTAGTTAGTAATGTGGTAGGAATTGATATTATCACTCACACTGTACATTTTACATATATATATATATATATATATAAAGACTCTGCTAATATATACTTTCCCTTCATTCCTTGTAATTTTGTTAGTTTGGGTTTATAAACTTACAGTTCCTTTCACATACATTTTCTTGCCTTAACATGGTGATCTGACCCTAAAGATATGGTTGTTATGTTTTTGGTTATTATTTCAGAGAAGTAGATCAACACATGGTGTCATATTTATAAGCAGATATATGTTACTATCTGTTCTGTCATCTTAAACACTGGCTTAAAGGCATGTAATTTATGAAATGTGCTTGCTAAACAATTTTAACAATGTTATAATTAAAATCAAATGTATACTTTTAGTTTTAACTAGCGCCAGTTACCTGAAATTTAGCAGTATGAGAAAAAACCTGGAAATGTTTCTCCACATTAAGGAATTAACTGTAATACAGAATATGGAAAGACAATACAGTGCTAGAGTGCTAGATTTAAACAATGAAACAAAATTTAGTACCTTCTACCTCCTGTAAAAAATAAATACTGTAGTAAACTGTATATTTGGATTACAGCAATGTGATGTAATTGTGAGTTACAGTATCAGTACTGTAAATAAACAGCACTGTGCTGGTGAAACTGCTCCTAGTTAAGTACTGTAATTTTACAGGTAAGTTATTGGCAGTGCAGAATTAGCTAGTTAAGCTTGGTTGAATGAGGTAGATTCTGATATATTTGCTGGTGTGTTTTGGAATCCAGTGATTGTGGAAAATGCATTTGGACCATGTAGAGTTCCTCTGGTGAAATAATTATGCCATTCTCACAAACTCATAGCTTTGTGCAGGAGTTTTGAGATGTCACTGCATTACTTCATCTCAGTGCTCAGAAAATGAAGATGTGGAAACTTAGATCTTTAATATGTCTGTTCATTGATGACCTGCCAGTGAAATAATGGGAAATTCCATTCAGAATCATAGCTCTGTTAAAGACACTAAAGATGGCTGAAAATGGGCCTGCACTGCTCTTATTTTATCCTCTTTGGGTTGTTTCTTGTGATCAGCAGAAGCTTGATTTGGTCATAAGGACGTGAAGGTCAGAGAATTGCTTGCTCATAAGTTGGACGAGCTTTCAGGAATCTTCCTTCCAATGATTTTCCTCCAGTCTCCTTACTGACAGTAGTAAAGTTCTTTCATTTGACAGTGTTGTGAGTTAACTCTCTTCACCTAAACCATGTGTTACTACATGTTGGTTACCTGGAAGCCATGCAGTAGCATCATAACTTATCCATTTGGTGTAATTTACTTTTGGCTTACAGTTTCTGATTTCACTTTGATAGCTGGCTTTCAACCACCTGAAACAAATGAACTTGATGTGTAAACTTTGTTTAACCTATTGACTTTAGTATAGCTCATCAGTGTTCACATTGGTTAGGCATTGTAATGGAAAGAGGTGCTTTTAGAGTGGTCCATTAACCTCTTTTTCTGCCTTAACACCAGTCTGCCTCTGCTTTCTATTCTTTCTAATGTGTAAGTGGCCACCATTCAAGAGAGTAGGGACACAGACCATAGCAGCACAGATGTGTACCTATCAGATCTGATGGATACAGTAAGATTTGCCTATACTAACCTTACAAAGCCTCTAAAACAACTTACTTATTATACATGTTTACAGATACATTATGTGATTTGTGAGGTAAGATTTTGACCTATTTTAAAAAATGCTAGACAGAAAGGTGCATGCAGGACATTAAACAAAAAAACATACTTTTCTCAGAGTCACTGTAATTTCACCATCACCATTATGTAAAAAATGAGACACGTGCAGGTATGCATTTTGGAGTGGATATATTTGCATTGTAGACATTGTGATTCCTGGTTTCTATCACAAAAACTGAGGAAGTCAGTAAACTTTCTTTTATATTTCACAGTAAAACAATCTGAATGATTTTGTGATTGAATACTGAAAAATCAGTAATATGAAGTGAAGCACAGATTGACTGTAGACGTTTTTGGTGTGTGTTGCTCTGAGTAAAGCAGTAGTTTGTAGGTCTTGACCACAAAGACTTGAACATGTGATAGAATCAATATGCATGTGTTACAGTTCAATTAACAGCCCTTAATGCCCAGCGGTGGTGTTGGTGCCACTGAAGCTATCTACTGGTCAGGAAGTTTATACACACAGTTATCTGCATCCGCCCTATTAATGTCAGGGGTGTGTTGTCTGTTCATCTGTCTCAGTGGTTACTATAACACATATCAAAGAGCTAGTTTCAGTTACTTCCCCAGATGGAGTCCTTTAATCCAAGGCTGTAGACCAGCCATGCTTCACATTAACTAGCATACGTGTGCATGCTGTCAGACATCTGATACCTCTGTCAGCTCTCTGACAGTAAGAACATGGCAAATCAGTCAATCCAAGTATTACAGGGACAGTAAAAGATAAAGATTGTACTCAGATCTGCCCCACAATCCTGGCCTATGTTTGACGAGTATAACACATTATAATATGTACAATTTAACCTCTAATTTGACAGTGAAGTTTTTCCGTAAATGTAAAAATTCTCAAAAAAATATAATAAAAGGCAAAAGAAATAAAATAAATATTGTCTGAGTTTTCAAATCCATATTTTACTTGTCTTTTGTCAGTATGTATGATGGTAAACTTAAATTATCTGAGATACTATAATATAATGAGATAGCATGTCAAAATAATGACTTACACATGATTTCATTCAAAAGATTTATTTCTTAATGTGTGATTGTTTTTCCCACCAAATAAAGGCACTTGAATTAAAGCTTAGATTTTTCTCTTTTTTGCATTGTTGTCCGATATTATTTAAAAAAAAAAAAAGAACTTATTAGAAGCCAAAGAACACTTCTTAATCAGGGGTGCCAATAATTATGGAGGGTGCTGTAAGTAATTAGTAGAGTCTTAGTAATTGACATTATGACACACTCTGTAAAAAGTGCTGTAAATTTGACAGCGTAAATCCTCAGTATTCCTTAAACTCATCTGTAACCATTCTGCATTCCAAGAGACACAACTTAAGTTTCTCATCAGAGTTTAACATGTAGATGTAGGATTTTATAAGAATTTAGTTGTTTTTCTGCAGAGCATGCTGGGAAGGAGTCTACTAATGCAATTTTCCTTGCATTCCTTGTAATTTTGTTTATTTTATGTTTATAAATACATAATTTCTTTCTTGTTTTAACGTGTTATTCTGACCCTAAAATATGTGAATGTTTTGTTATTTCAGTTAAGTAGTTCATCCCATTCTGTTAGATTTATAAAGGTTATTAAGTAACCATCAGTTTTGTGATCTTAAACGCTGACTTAAAGGTATACAATTTATGAAATATGAAGTTTTGTTGCTAAACAACTTTAACAGTATTGTAATTAAAAAGTAATTACATTTTATTTTTAACTAGCATCAGTTACCTGAAATTCAGCATTATGAAAAAAATGACTTTTTTTTCTCCACAATTTTTTTATTTATTTTGTATTTACAGTAGACTCTGGTAATATAGAATATGGAAATACCATACAATGCTTGAGTGCTATATGTAAACAGGAAAACATCACTTACAAAAACAAAATTGAGTACTTTCTACCTCCTGTAAAATATAAATACTGTAGTAAACTGTATATTTGGATTACAGCAATGTGATGTAATTGTGAGTTACAGTATCAGTATTGTAAATAAACAGCACTATGCTGGTGAAACTGCTCCTAGTTAAGTACTGTAATTTTACAGGTAAGTTATTGGCAGTGCAGAATTAGCTAGTTAAGCTTGATTGAATGGGGTAGATTCTGATATATTTGCTGGTGTGTTTTGGAATCCAGTGATTGTGGAAAATGCATTTGGACCATGTAGAGTTCCTCTGGTGAAATAATTATGCCATTCTCACAAACTCATAGCTTTGTGCAGGAGTTTTGAGATGTCACTGCATTACTTCATCTCAGTGCTCAGAAAATGAAGATGTGGAAACTTAGATCTTTAATATGTCTGTTCATTGATGACCTGCCAGTGAAATAATGGGAAATTCCATTCAGAATCATAGCTCTGTTAAAGACACTAAAGATGGCTGAAAATGGGCCTGCACTGCTCTTATTTTATCCTCTTTGGGCTGTTTCTTGTGATCAGCAGAAGCTTGATTTGGTCATAAGGACGTGAAGGTCAGAGAATTGCTTGCTCATAAGTTGGACGAGCTTTCAGGAATCTTCCTTCCAATGATTTTCCTCCAGTCTCCTTACTGACAGTAGTAAAGTTCTTTCATTTGACATCTTGTCTTGTGAATGATCTCTCTGTACAATGTGTTACTGCATAGTAACACCACATGTTCTCATTGGTTAGGCAGTGTAATGGAAATATTTGCTTTTAGAGTGGTCAGTTGACCTCTTTTTCTGCCATAACACCAGTCTGCCTCTCTGCTTTCTATTCTTTCTAATGTGGGAGTAATTGGCCACCCTTCAAGAGAGTAGAGGATAATAATGATGAGGAGGAGGATGATAAGAAAATATGTATTTTTCTTTCTTTGTTGCTATTTGCTAATATCAGTTCTCTGATCAAACGGAGCTCTGCATTCCATGTGTATGAGTGTGTGTGTGTGTGTGTCTGTCAGTGTGTATGTGTATGGCAGAAATTTTAATTGTATATCACATTGCCATAGCAGCATAGCTGTTTTTCTACACAGTGGCATTATTCCTGCATTATAAAATTAGTAATATGTAAATAAAGTCTTTCAGAGTGCTTTGATGTGAAATGTGCACTTGTACACAGTAAATATGCCTCTGAGTAAAGCAGTAGTTTGTAGGTCTTGACCACAAAGACTTGAACATGTGATAGAATCAATATGCATGTGTTACAGTTCAATTAACAGCCCTTAATGCCCAGCGGTGGTGTTGGTGCCACTGAAGCTATCTACTGGTCAGGAAGTTTATACACACAGTTATCTGCATCCGCCCTATTAATGTCAGGGGTGTGTTGTCTGTTCATCTGTCTCAGTGCGTGTGCATGCTGTCAGACATCTGATACCTCTGTCAGCTCTCTGACAGTAAGAACATGGCAAATCAGTCAATCCAAGTATTACAGGGACAGTAAAAGATAAAGATTGTACTGAAAACCATCCCTTAATCTTGAATATGTATTTGAGTAGTGTACCATTATAAAATGAATAATATTTAAATATATCTAATTTGACAGTGATTTTTTATGCCCAAAAGACAAAAGCTGCATTTGTTAGTCACACTTTTGTCAGTCTGTAGGCTATGCATCTATCATAGTATGCATACAGTTTAAGACTATGAGTTCCACAGTGTAAAGATGGTGAGGTTAAAGTATGTAGTATCTGTATCAGACCCGTGTCTTGTTTAGTTGCTGATCTAATGTATGATCGGTATGACTTTAGCACTGTAGTAGTATGATGCTAGCCTCATTAGCTTATAGCATGGGGATACAGTAGGTGTAGGGGAGCAGGAGATGCCTGCTGATTAGATATCTGAATCCATTCATTATGCATGAGGGCAGCTTGGGTGTCTGCTCTATTTTTAAACCTGCTTTGTCCTGTGGGCCGGATAAAGGACACTGGAGGTGCTCTGCAAGCCCTCAGAGGATCAACTGATCTCTGTATTGCTGTATAGGGACAATTTCTGGAACCAAGACCTGGACCATGTAACATCCAGTAAGTTTGAAGATCAAATGCCCTTTCAATGATGCTTAGCAGTGAAGTGAATTTGACCTTTTCTGAGATCATCTGACTAATCCTGTCTGGAGTTTGAATAGCCTAGAACACTTGAATTGAAAACAGATGTTTCTGTCAAATGTTATGTGACCAGGGACGTCCTAATAATTCAAATAAACTTGATTATTTGATTAAAAGAAATTGCTGATTAAAATGATAACTTTTGTGATCCAATTGCAAATGACATGGTGAATTAAGAGAGTAATCAAATATTGACAGACAGGCTACTCCAGTACCTCTACCCTCTTTTTCTGCATCAATGCCTTTGTAATGTGTGCAGCATGTGGTTTTGCATTGTCTTGATGAAAAATACATGGATGTTCCTGAAAAAGATGACGTCTTGAAGGCAGCATATGTTGTCAGTGTACTTTTCAGAGTGTAAATGAGCTTTACCAAGAGCACTGACACAACCTCCCACACCATGATAGACCCTACACTTTTGGACTTGCTGATAACAGTCTGGATGGTCCTTTTCATCTTTGGTTCAGAGCACACAATGTCGATTTCTTTCAAAAGAGTTCTGGAATACTGAGTCGTCTGACACAATACATGTTTCTACTGTGTGATGGCCCATCCCAGATGCCTCTGAGCCCAGAGATGTTGAAGCCACTTCTGGACGTGGTTAACATAAGGCTTCTTTTTGCATAACAAAGATTTAAGAGACATTTGTGAATGTAATTTCATATTGTAGTGTTTGATAAAAGTTGCCCTTTATGTAGTTCCTCCAGATTCCTTGAATCATTTATGATATTACACAAAGATCCCTTGTAGATGGTTTTTAAACATTTCAGTAATTTTCTCATGCATTTGTTGAAGAACTGGAGAACCTTTGCTCATATTTGTTCCTCAAAGCCTTTTGGGGAAACAGCTGTTGTACCAAATCATGATTACAATCTTTTTCAAATTTGTGGTTGTAGCCTATATATAAATGCATTCATGGTTTGTCTGTTGTTCAGTGAAGTATATTTTTATTGCTGAGTTTGATTTCTCAGTTGTGAAAATTATTGATAGAGGACAGTATTTCTAGCATAATCGAGAGTGACGGACTTAAATGTAAACTACAAAAAAATATCAGTTTCCTTAAACATCAACAGCTGTGTTTTGCTGTAAGCTGGTCATCCATGTTCTAACTGAATTACAGCGGAAGCTGGCAATAACAGTGCCAAATGAGACAACATCAGTCTTCGTTAGCTCTCAGCACAACCCTCTGGTTCAGCCAGTCCACTGTAATTGGACTGCAGTGATGCTGATGCAGTTTGTAAAGAGAATGAGACTGGGCTTAGACAGGATGCTGGCACTGGTGTTGGGAGGAACTGGATGCCCTTAGCAAATAAGCAGGCTTGTGCTATATTAAGCTATAAGCAGCATGATTACAGGATAAGTAAGTCACTGATGGCTAGAGGAAATGTGCAAAGGTTTGAACTAAAAAGTAACAAAAGTGGGTTACATTTTGCACACATTGCCAATAGCTACTGGAAAAACACAGGCAGTCTTGCTTAAGGTTTCCCGTTCTTTGTTTTCTGTCTTTTGTAAGCTGCTGGTGAGCACTTTGAAGCGCAGGCCTTGCTGTTCAAGTCACGTTTTGAATTTGGTAAATACAAAAAGTGTCATCATCCTTTTATGTAGGAGCAAGAAGTGTTGTCATGGAACTGAAGGGCTGTTTCCATGGCTGAGTTCCCATAATCCTACACTGCTGCCAATTACTCCATTAACAACTTCACAGCTAAGCTCTGGAAAATGTCTTTCAACCAGTCAGTGAGAAGAATGAATTTTTCACCTTCACTTGTAGAGAAAAATCATATCTGAATGACCTTCAACCCAGAACTCAGCTAAATTGTTTAAGTGGCAAATGGGCTGAAGTCTTGGTTAGAATATCTGGTTAAATGGTGCAAACCGGTGCCTTTAAGAAAAGGCTGCGAGATCCATTCAACAACCACTGAAAAATCCATCAAAGCTTTTTATTATGGACATTTTTCTGACTTCCATCCCAACACTTTTAATATGAAAATAGAGAGATTGGATTTTAGTTTTGGTGGAATATAATATACTATTCTCTCTCTCTTTCTCTCTCTCTCTCTCTCTCTCTCTCTCTCTCTGTCTGTCTGTCTGTCTGTCTCTCTCTCTCTCTCTCTCTCTCTCTCTCTCTCT